>CAWUFW010001826.1:0-63996 GCA_963921515.1 Calotriton arnoldi | reverse complement strand
GACACTAGGCCGACCCACACAAGTGAGGTACCATTTTTCTTGGAAAACTTTGGGGAACGCGGGGTGGGTGGAAATTTGTGGATCCACGCAGATTTCAGAACTTTCCACCACAGAAATGTGGGGAAAATGTGGTTTTTTGACAATTTTTAGGTGTGCAAGGGATTCTGGGTAACAGAACCTGGTGGGAGGCAGTCAAGTCACCCCATCCTGGATTCCCCTGGGAGTCTAGTTTTCAAAAATGTATAGGTTTGCTAGGTTTCCCTAGGTGCCGGCAGAGCTATGGTTCAAAAACTACAGCTAGGCACTTTGCCAAAAAGGGTCATTTTTCACTGCGAAATTGAGGTGTGTCCACGTTGCGTTTTGCGCCATTTCCTGTCACGGACACTAGGCCGACCCACACAAGTGAGGTACCATTTTTCTTGGAAGACTTTGGGAAACGTGGGGTGTGTGGAAATTTGTGGATCCACACAGATTCCAGAACTTTCCACCACAGAAATGTGGGGAAAATATGTTTTTTGGACAATTTTTAGGTTTGCAAGGGATTCTGGGTAACAGAACCTGGTGGGAGGCAGTCAAGTCACCCCATCCTGGATTCCCCTGCATGTCTAGTTTTCAAAAATGTATAGGTTTGCTAGGTTTCCCTAGGTGCCGGCAGAGCTATGGTTCAAAAACTACAGCTAGGCACTTTGCCAAAAAGGGTCATTTTTCACTGCGAAATTGAGGTATGTCCACGTTGCATTTTGCGCCGTTTCCTGCCGGGGGCACTAGGCTGACCCACACAAGTGAGGTCCATTTTTCTCGGAAGACTTTGGGGAACGCGGGGTGGGTGGAAATTTGTGAATCCACGCAGATTCCAGAACTTTCCACCACAGAAATTTGGGGAAAATGTGTTTTTTTTGACAATTTTTTAGGTTTGCAAGGGATTCTGCGTAACAGAACCTGGTGGGAGGCAGTCAAGTCACCCCATCCTGGATTCCCCTGGGTGTCTAGTTTTCAAAAATGTATAGGTTTGCTAGATTTCCCTAGGTACCGGCAGAGCTATGGTTCAAAAACTATAGCTAGGCACTTTGCCAAAAAAGGGTAATTTTTCACTGCGAAATTGAGGTGTGTCCACGTTGCGTTTTGCGCCATTTCCTGTCGCGGGCACTAGGCCGACCCATACAAGTGAGGTACCATTTTTCTCGGAAGACTTTGGGGAACGCGGGGTGGGTGGAAATTTGTGAATCCACGCAGATTCCAGAACTTTCCACCACAGAAATGTAGGGAAAATGTGTTTTTTTTAAACATTTTTTTAGGTTTGCAAGGGATTCTGGGTAACAGAACCTGGTGGGAGGCAGTCAAGTCACCCCATCCTGGATTCCCCTGGGTGTCTAGTTTTAAAAAATATATAGGTTTGCTAGGTTTCTCTAGGTGCCAGCAGAGCTAGGGTTCAAAAACTACAGCTAGGCACTTTGCCAAAAAAGGGTCATTTTTCACTGCGAAATTGAGGTGTGACCACGTTGCATTTTGCGCCGTTTCCTGTCGCGGGCACTAGGCCGACCCACACAAGTGAGGTACCATTTTTCTCGGAAGACTTTGGGGGACGCGGGGTGGGTGGAAATTTGTGGATCCACGCAGATTCCAGAACTTTCCACCACAGAAATTTGGGGAAAATGCGTTTTTTTGGACAATTTTTTTGGTTTGCAAGGGATTCTGGGTAACAGAACCTGGTGGGAGGCAGTCAAGTCACCCCATCCTGGATTCCCCTGGGTGTCTAGTTTTCCAAATTGTATAGGTTTGCAAGGTTTCCCTAGGTGCCGGCAGAGCTATGGTTAAAAAACTACAGCTAGGCACTTTGCCAAAAAAGGGTCATTTTTCACTGCGAAATTGAGGTGTGTCCACGTTGCATTTGTCGCCGTTTTCTGCCACGGGCACTAGGCCGACCCACACAAGTGAGGTACCATTTTTCTCGGAAGACTTTGGGGAACGCGGGGTGGGTGGAAATTTGTGGATCCACGCAGTTTCCAGAACGTTCCACCACAGAAATGTCGGGAAAATGTGTTTTTTTGGACAATTTTTTAGGTTTGCAAGGGATTCTGGGTAACAGAACCTGGTGGGAGGAAGTCAAGTCACACCATCCTGGATTCCCCTGGGTGTCTAGTTTTTAAAAATGTATAGGATTGCTAGGTTTCCCTAGGTGCCGGCAGAGCTAGGGTTCAAAAACTACAGCTAGGCACTTTGCAAAAAAAGGGTAATTTTTCATTGTGAAAATGTGGTGTGTTCAAGTTGGGTTTTGAGCCATTTTCTGTTGTGGGCACTATGCCTACCCACACAAGTGAGGTACCATTTTTATTGGGAGACTTAGGGTAATTCATATTTGTGTAAAAAAGAAGTCATTTTGAAAATGACCGATAATTCTCATGCTAGTATGAGTATTCCCAATTTCGAAAATGTGCAAATATCTACTGTTTCTAAACTCTATAATTTGTTCCCATTACAGAAATACATAGGTGTCTTTCATACCGATTTTTCCATGTATACATTTTCCCACATTAATTGCTATATACCCGGTACATAATAAAAAGCCATTGCAAATTGCTGCTCAGTTTTTGACTCTGGGTTCGTCGGGTTCTTGGTGAACCTACAAGTCCTATATATCCCCACAACCAGTAAGGTCCAGTCGATGTAACGGTATATTGCTTTCAAAGAGCTGTCATAATTAGAAGAAGTTACAGGTGAAAACGTTGACACAAAAGGCTGTTTTTTCAACTAATTTTCAATTTTTCTTATATTTAACTGTAAGTTTCTATAAAGAAACCTTGATGGATCTACACAAATGACCCCTTGCTGAATTCAGAATGTTGTCTACTTTTCTAAAATGTATAGCTTTCCAGGATCCATTATTGCTTTCATACCCATTTCTACCATTAACTGGAAAGAGGTTGAAAGCACAAAAATAGCAAAAATAGGCTATGTCCCAGAAAAATGCCAAAACTGTGTAAAAAATGTTGGTTTTCTGACAAAAGTCTGTCATTCCCTAAAAGCTGGGAAAATGGTGATTTCAGTCCCACAAACCTTTTTTTGATACCATTTGCAGGGAAAAACCCAGACGCTTTCATTTGCAGCCCTTTTTTCCCATTTTTCCCCAAAAAACCAAAATGTAGCTGTATTTTGGCTAATTTCTGGGACCCCTCCTGGGAAATCCACAAACCCTGGGTACCTTTAGAATCCCCATGATGTTGGAAGAAAAGGACGCAAATTTGGCGTGGATACCTTATGTGGTCAAAAAGTTACAGGGGCCTAAGCGTGCACTACCCCAAATAGCCAAAAAAAGGCTTAGCACAGGGGGTAAAAAGGCCTAGCAGTGAAGGGGTTAACTGGTCTTAGATTCTAATCATATTTGTCATTAGTCGCCTCTGCATTATCATTAGTTACGTCCACCAATTAAATGTAAAGGAGTAGGAGCATTTGTGGAGCACAAGACAGCTCCATGAAGGCCTTCCCGTGTCACTATGTCTGGCCTATGGTGTAAAGGAGTGGTATTCTGTGCCATGCCTTTTAAAATAATGTGGAAACATTCAAACATTTGAAACCTATGGACCTATATGTTAGTGCCTGCATCTAAGCCAGTTTTAGCACACAGGTCCTCATTTTACAAACTCCCAGGGTTTGTGACCACAAAAGTACTTATAAGTATGCACAAACCCCTTTTTATGAGTTAGAAATTCTTTCGACTAGTAAAAGAACTTTTGCTTTTCTGAATTGCAAATAGGAGGGGTCATGAAAGGGGATTTATCTCTCCCCTTTACACTTTGGAAAGCAATTTATTCATAGTTTGTGACTGCAGTTGCAAACCATTGATGAGCTAATGGCCACCAAGTTGGGGTGGTAACTAATTTGCAAAAGGAACTGGGTCCTTTTAGGATACCTTCCACTTCGGGAATCATGTTGGCAGCCTTACGGGAAGAAATTTTCCAAAACTGAGAATGTTTTTTCAATCAGCACTGGTTCCTTTAAGGAACATGGGCTTCTTTGAAAAAAAATGGTTTCCATTTTGGAATACAGTCATAAAGATGATGGTGTGCTGTTCCTTGCCGGCTCCGCCTGTGTTGTCCGCCCGCTGCTGCTGCTGGTAAGATCGCCCCTCCGCTTGTGGCCTCGGTGCCCGTATTTCTTTGCTTTTGTCTCCCCATTTTCCCTTCTGTGCCCCTCGCTGCCCCATTGTACTGTGCCCGTATTTCTCTGTTTGTTTTCCCTCCTTTTTCCCTTCTGTGCCCCTCGCTGCCCCATTGTACTGTGCCCGTATTTCTGTTTGTTTCTCTCCCCATTTTCCCTTCTGTGCCCCTCGCTGCCCCATTGTACTGTGCCCGTATTTTTGTCTGTTTTCTCCCCATTTTCCCTTCTGTGCCCCTCGCTGCCCCATTGTACTGTGCCCGTATTTCTGTCTGTTTTTCTCCCCATTTTCCCTTCTGTGCCCCTCGCTGCCCCATTGTACTGTGCCCGTATTTCTGTCTGTTTTTCTCCCCATTTTCCCTTCTGTGCCCCTCGCTGCCCCATTGTACTGTGCCCGTATTTCTGTCTGTTTTTCTCCCCATTTTCCCTTCTGTGCCCCTCGCTGCCCCATTGTACTGTGCCCGTATTTCTGTCTGTTTTTCTCCCCATTTTCCCTTCTGTGCCCCTCGCTGCCCCATTGTACTGTCCCCGTATTTCTGTCTGTTTTTCTCCCCATTTTCCCTTCTGTGCCCCTCGCTGCCCCATTGTATTGTGCCCGTATTTCTGTCTGTTTTTCTCCCCATTTTCCCTTCTGTGCCCCTCGCTGCCCCATTGTACTGTGCCCGTATTTCTGTCTGTTTTTCTCCCCATTTTCCCTTTTGTGCCCCTCGCTGCCCCATTGTACTGTGCCCGTATTTCTGTCTGTTTTTCTCCCCATTTTCCCTTCTGTGCCCCTCGCTGCCCCATTGTACTGTGCCCGTATTTCTGTCTGATTTTCTCTCCGTTTTTCCTTCTGTGCCCCCGCTGCCTCTCACCATTCCCGCCGCTGCGTCCCTGCGGCCCTGCCCCCTGACTGCCCATTCGCTGCCCCTGCCTCCCGCCTCCCAGCTGCTCCTCCCTCCCACCTCCCCATAAATGGCGGCCGCTGTGCGGCCGCGCCGCTGGTGCGCCGAAGGCGCGCCTAAGGCAAGCCCGTCTGCGCCCGTCCGCGACTGGACCGCGCGCCCCCCGCTCCAGCCTCGAGGACCGACGCCGATACGATGCCACCACACTCCACGCTCTCAACCCCGGAAGGACGCACAACTGCTTCAAGGCCGCCCCGAACGCACCCATGGTCCCTTCACCTGCCGGAACTGCAGCTACACCAGCCTCAGAGCCACCGAGGCGCCCGCCAAGAAGGACCTCAACCACCTCCGGTGCATCCTGCTGAACACCCGCTCCGCCCGCAAACACGCCGTCGAGCTCTGGGACCTGCTCGACACATCATCACCAGACGCCGCCTTCCTGACAGAGACCTGGATGAACGACTCCTCCACCCCCAACATCGCCATAGCCATCCCAGACGGCTATAAGATCACCCGCAGAGACCGCGTCAACGCAGTAGGAGGAGGAATCGCCATCGTCCACAAGAACACCATCAGGGTCTCGACCAGCACCGACGACACTCTCAGCACCGCCGAACACATGCACTTCCAGATCCACACGGACCCCAACACCACCCTTAGAGGCACCCTTGTCTACAGACCCCTGGGCCCCGACCCCAGTTCAGCGACTCCATCGCCGACTTCATCAGCACGCACGCCCTGACCTCTACCGACTACATCCTCCTCGGAGACCTGAACTTTCACCTGGAGAACAACAACGACAGCAACTCCACCACCCTGATCGACAGCCTCACCAACCTCGGCCTGAGCCAGCTCGTCACAACACCGACCCACTGCGCCGGCCACACGCTTGACCCCATCTTCTCCTCAAGCTCCCACGTCTCCTTCAGCCACACCACGGAACTCCTCTGGACCGACCACCGCTGCATCCATTTCACCTTCCAGAAACCCACCACACACCACCGCACCCAACAGATCCCACGCCGCTGCTGGAGCAAAGTCACCGAAGACCAACTCCGGGCAACCCTCGCTCTCAGCCCTCCCTCCGACCCATCCAACACCGACGACGCTGCCTGCAACCTCAGACGATGGATGGACGACTGTGCCAACACCCTCGCCCCGCTGAAAAAGCTCACCTACAGCGACACCACCAAAAGAGCCAGCTGGTTCACCTCGGAACTCCTAGCTTCCAAGCGCACCTGCCGGAAACTAGAGAAGAAATGGCACAGCGATAAGACACCGGACAGCCACACAGCCCACAAAGACGCCATCCGTAACCACCACCACCTCATCAGGTCCGCCAAGAGAATCTCCTTCAAAGACCGCCTCGACAACAACGCACACAACAGCAAGGAGCTTTTCAACATCGTGAAGGAACTCTCCAACCCCAGCTCCAACACCAACGACATCCCGCCGTCGCAACCCCTGTGCGATTCCCTCGCCACCTTCTTTCACCGCAAGATCGCCGACATCCACGACAGCTTCGACACCCAGACAACTCCAACTAAGATCGACCCGCCACACACCATCGACCACGACCCCCTGCCAGCCTGGGCCAGCGTGAACATCGAGGACACCATCAAGACCATGAGCACAATACACTCCGGCTCCCTGTCAGACCCTTTCCCGCACCACATCTTCAACAAAGCCAGCAGCTCCATCGCACCCCACCTGTGCAACATCATCAACCTCTCCTTCGAGACCGCGACCTTCCCAGAGAGCTGGAAACACGCAGAGATCAACGCCCTACTCAAAAAAAACCAAGGCGGACCCGAGAGACCTCAAGAACTTCCGGCCCATCTCTCTGCTTCCGTTCCCAGCCAAGGTCATCGAGAAGATCGTCAACAAACAGCTAACCCAATACCTCGAAGAAAACAGCAACCTGGACCCATCCCAATCAGGGTTCCGCAGCAACCACAGCACTGAGACTGCCCTCATCGCCGCCACCGACGACATCAGGATCCTGCTGGACAATGGTGAGACCGCAGCCCTCATCCTGCTGGACCTCTCCGCCGCCTTCGACACTGTCTGCCATCGCACTCTACGCGCACACCTCCACGACGCAGGGATCCGAGACAAGGCCCTGGAATGGACCATCTCCTTCCTCGATGGCAGAACCCAGAGAGTCCGCCTCCCACCCTTCCGATCCGAAGCCTCCGAGATCATCTGCGGCGTACCCCAGGGATCGTCCCTCAGCCCAACACTGTTCAACATCTACATGGCCCCGCTCGCACGCATCGCCAGACAACACGACCTCAACATTATCTTCTACGCCGACGACACTCAACTGATCCTCTCCCTCACCAAGGACCCCCTTGCCGCCAAAGCCAAACTCCATGAAGGAATGAAGGCCGTCGCCGATTGGATGAAGATCAGCCGACTAAAGCTGAACACGGACAAAACGGAGGTCCTCATCCTCGGCTCCAACACCTCAGCCTGGGACGACTCCTGGTGGCCAACGACGCTGGGAGCAGCCCCGACACCCACCGACCACGCACGCAACCTGGGAGTCATCCTCGACTCAACGCTCTCCATGACCAAGCAAGTCAACGCAGTCTCCTCCTCCTGCTTCAACACCCTCCGCATGCTTCGCAAGATCTACAGGTGGATCCCGACAGACACAAGAAGAACAGTCACCCAGGCCCTCGTCAGTAGCAGACTGGACTATGGGAACGCCCTCTACGCGGAGCCCCGGCCAAGCTCATCAAGCGACTGCAACGCATACAAAACGCCTCCGCACGACTGATCCTCGACGTACCACGCCACAGCCACATCACCCCCCACTTGAGGAACCTGCACTGGCTCCCCGTCGACAGGAGGATCACCTTCAAACTCCTCACCCACGCACACAAGGCACTCCACAAAACTGGCCCAGCCTACCTCAACAGACGGCTCTTCTTCTACGTCCCCAACCGCCAGCTCCGCTCCGCCGACCTCTCCTCGCCACCGTCCCCAGCATTCGAAGAACAACCACCGGCGGCAGATCCTTCTCACACCTCGCCGCCAAGACCTGGAACACCCTTCCACTAAGCCTACGAAAGACCCAAGACCTGCTGACCTTCAGGAGGCTACTCAAGACCTGGCTGTTCGACCAGTAGCAGCATCCCCCCTTCCCTCTCCCCAGCGCCTTGATACCCTCGCGGGTAAGTAGTGCGCTCTACAAATTCTGTGATTGATTGATTGATTACAGTCAGTCACAGAGGGTTGCAAATTAATATTAAGTAGGCAGTTTGTTGTGCAACCCCCTGCGATTTAGTATTTTGTGAATTGACTGAACAGTACATATTTTTGTTTGCAAAATACTCTTCCGTTCTCAAAACGTATGTATGGAATTTGTGACCACTTTTTGCGAAAGAAATAATAATGCATCAGTACCCGAACTTTTATAAGGAGATGGATTCCAATTGTGTTCATTCCAGGGTCACAGTTGTATCTGGTGTAAGTGCCAAATGAAATCTGCATAAGTCATGTTTCAACAAAATTTAGGCTGTTTAGACAGCAGCCGGGTAAATAGTGAAGTTCCTCTGATATTTAGATGGCTACTGGCCAAGTTGTGCACATTGTCTACTATTTCGCCAGCCACCAGGTAAATAATGAAGTTTCTTTTCTAGTTATTTGCCAGGCCACCAGCAATAGAGTACATTATTTCTGCTATTTAGCCACTGTTGGCTAAATATTGAAATTTCTTTGCTACTTGCCATGCTACTGGTCACTTAATATATAATTTCTGCTATTTAACCAGCAGCCACATAAATAAGTGTATTTGCCTGGCTTCTGGACAAATTGTACATGTCATCTGTTTTGCCAGCAGCTGGGTAATGAGTGAAGTTTTTTGCTTGACTGCTGGCCAAGTAGTACAAACCCCCTGCTAGTTAGCCAATTTCATGGTATTTTCAGGGCCACCAGCCGAACAGTGCAGAATCTCTACTATTTAGCCAGCAGCTGGGTAAATAGTGAAGTTTATCTGCAATTGCACGGCCATCAGCAAAACGGTGCAGAATTTCTACCATTCAGCCAGTTGCCAGGTAAATAGTGAAGTTCTTCTGCTATTTGCATGTCTGCCGGCCAAACAGTTGAGAATCCCTATTATTTAGCTAGCGGCCGAGTAAATAGAGAAGTTTCTCTGCTATTTTCAAGGCATCTGGCCAAATAATTAATTTCTATGATTTAGCCAGCGGCCGGGTAAATAGCAAACAAAATTAATTTTTTACCTGCCAGCCGGGTATATAATGGCTACCTTTATTTTAATCTGGTCCAATATTTTGTACAATCTGTAAACATTTACATTTGTGCACAATAGGCTATTTGGTTGAGGCACACGTTGTCTTTGTGAATCGACAACTTTTATGCCTCTTTATACAAGTCCAGGCCACAGTGCACAAATCTGAAAGCTTGAGCTCCATCACTCTTTCATTCAGAGAGAGCTGAGTCATAATTTTAGAGGAACCACTGCCATTAGCATTCATTAAGTTATAAAACGGCATGTGTGCATGTCTCTACAATTATCTTGTGCTCTAATGACCGTTGTAAATACATGCGTTCATGGAAAAATTGTTAACAATACACAGGCACACAAGTACTTTATGTGCCCGTGGATCATTTAAAATGAAAGCGGCATTTATGGACAACCATTCTAATGGGCGTCATGCTGAGCTCAGAGCAGCGCCGAACGACCTGTCACGCCTTCCTACTCGCAAAACACAATTTTTGTAAGTGGCGTCATTCATGCAAATATGCCTTTAAGTGCACTGCATGGATAATACCATTTTACTTAGCAGTTCCTCATTTCAGAAAGTTGAAGCCTCAGTCAAAAGAAAGACAGCAAGCAGTTTGTTTACATGCATACGTGGCTTGGGACATACAAAGAAATATGACGCAGTTTTTTCAATTTTAGTAAACGTTTGCAGAACTCCAAATTTAAATCACAGATTTGATAAAACAACAACTTCTGAATAAAATATTTAGAGAATATTACACTCATATTCCTTATTTTTATGAAAGGGTTGCAAACTTTTGCCGAAAATATGAACAACTCAAAAATAGAAAGAGGAAAAAATGCACTGATTACACTTTCAAGTGAATTTCAGTACACAAAAGACGCAGATACCAATTACCTGAAACTTTCCACCCACTTTGGCAGTGGTACATTTTTCCACTGACCGATAATGTCACTCCACAAAGGCAGTTGGAAATAAGGACAAATAAATTGTTTGCCTTCTCTTCCATCATGGTATTTCTGCCAGGCAGTCCCCTCACTGTAAAGCCGGTCAGAAATGTATACGCTGTTTGTATGGGCGGCATGTGGAGTTCTCCCCTCGATAGAATGCTTCTGTGCTACCATCATCTGTGGTACATTGGGAGGCCAAAATGCGAGCCTAGTTTCAGCACTGTGTATCCTTCAACAACGACCACCAGTGAAAAAGGGCTGTCTATAAGAATACCATGTGGAAATATTGACCTGCCAACTTTTTGTAGCCTACATATCAATGGTCAAAATATCAAGAAGGTTAGTTTATATGGCAAAGTACAGATTGACTATTTTCCACATCTACATACCATAAAGATATATATGTTTTCAACCTACATGTAAAAAAAGTTAAGTATAGTAAGCTTATAGTTACCATTATATACTTACCTTGCCGATATTTTGGTCCACAATATTTACCTTATGTTCACAACAAAATCAGGGACTATACAGTGAAAAACAGTAGGACCTAATTTTGCATAGGGACATTTCCACCTAATTCCCACAGTCTTATGGTGATGGGCAGAGACCAACAATGATCCCAGACTGTCTCGAAGTGGGAGGTAGCTGCTTCCAGGTGGTTCCCACAACCACTGTTGCTTGGATGCTTCATCTCTCATGCATAATACAACCTCTTACCTAGTATCACTACACTGTTGTCGATCTTTACTTATTGAGAGAAACCAGAGAGTTGTGCTTGATTGTATTTTATTACATCGTGAGTCACAGCATCAAGAGTCATTACATTTTGGCCAGAACATCGGAGTCCCTACATTGGAAGTACAATAATATCACAAATTTGTTATTTTCTTTGCAGATAATATATATTCTCTTTCAGAGTAAAGTACCAGAGGCATGCTATGTTTAGAAACTGATATGATTAGATCTTTATTGGAAAAAAACTATCCTTGGCAATAGCCAGTCTGGCAGACTATTGTCCTCTTTCTTTCCTACATGACGTTTCAAAACTTTTTAAAAAACTGGCATTTAGCCAACTTCAATTTTTCATAGTAGTCAATGCCATGCGTCACTTGTATCGAGCTGGTTTTAGAACTAGTCAAAGAACTGAGTTAATGGTTACTTTAGTGTAAGTTGATCCCTGTCGTTCAGTTAGCAGTGGTGATGTATTTACTCTGATAATATTACATTAGCCCTATCCTCAGCATTTGACACCGTTGACCACTCTCTTCTTTTGGTGAGAGCTCGTACTTTGACCGAAATGATGATGCCATTAAAACGATTGATTCAGCTTTGTCATAAAGTCATCAGTCAATCTTATTTTAGGCAAGTTGGTCATCTGCAACCTCAGTAAACTACAACTACTGGGCAATCCCTCAGGGCTCTATACTATCTAATGTGTTTAATATGCATGAGTATGCATGTGGCTCCTCTTGCATGTATGCACTACAAAGTATGGCTGCACAATTCATGTATAAATATATATATATTCACTGAAAAAACCATAGGTTTCAGACACGTTATAGTTAGAAATTAGCATTTAAAAAACCTTTGAAATTCACTGAAAAAACCATAGGTTTTAGGGACAGTTATAGTTAGTTGGACATTTCACTCGTACAAAACCATAGAAATTCCCCCGTTATAGTTAGTTCAGCTAACTATAACTCGCGCCCCGCAATGCACTGCTGATGACGTCACATATTACATCACTCATGACATGGTCAGTGACATCACTGATGACATCACCGATGACATCTCAAATGACATCACTGATGACATCACTGATGACATCATCCAGTGACTGTGTGTTTCTGTAAAGTTTAAATATGTTTAATATATATAGGGAAAGGCGTATTGAAGAATGAGTGGGTGTATAAGTGTCTGAATTGATGATTTAGTATGTGAGTGACTGACTCTACAAGTGAGTGATTAAACGTATCTTACTGAATGCATGGGTTAGTGACTAAACTGTGTGAATGTCTGTATCCGTCTGTTTGTTGGTGTGTAAGTGGATGCATGGATTTGTGAATAGCTACATGAGTGTCTTTATGGGTTATTGATTGGTTCTCTGAGTATCTGTATGGCTGCCTGAGTGTTTGTGTGGGTGGGGTGTGTGTGACTCTGTACATAGATGTGTGAGTGGGTGATTCACTGGGTGCATGATTTCAAGAGTGCATCTGTGATGGACTGCTTGGGTGGGTGAGTGTGTGTATGGGTGTGTTAGTGAGTGAATGTATATCTCAGTGGTACATGTGCGAGTAACTACATATGTAAAAGGCAGTATATATGTGTGTTAGAGTATTAAAATGGCTATAAGTGAGAGTATGTGATAGTGAGAGTGGCTGTATGGATGCGTGTGTGCTTGTATCAGTTATTGTATAAGAGCGTAAGAATGTGCTAGTATTTGTATGAGTAAGTGAGCTGGTGTGTGTATAACTGTATAGGTGAGTAAATGGGTGTGTGATTAATTTTTTGCATGACTGACTAGGTGTGTGAGTACCTCTATGGATGAGTGGCGGTGTGTGAGTGTTTATATAGGTGTATGAGTGCATATGATAGTCCTGTACTGAGTGACTGTAAGTATGAGTGACTGTACGGGTGAGTGAATGGATGTGTGTGTAGACCTAAGAATCAGTGAGTGGGTATGTAGTTTTTGGTGTTGGAGTGTCTATGGTTTTGAGAATGGCAGTCTGTAATTTAGAGTGGGTGTATCAAAAGTTATATTAGGGTGTGAGAAGATGCATGAAATTATCACATGGATGATGTCATCAGTGATGTCATTTGAGATGTCATCAGTGATGTCATCAGTGATGTCACTGACCATGTCATGAGTGATGTAATATGTGACGTCATCAGCAGTGCATTGCGGGGCGCGAGTTATAGTTAGCTGAACTAACTATAACGGGGAATTTCTATGGTTTTGTACGAGTGAAATGTCCAACTAACTATAACTGTCCCTAAAACCTATGGTTTTTTCAGTGAATTTCAAAGGTTTTTTAAATGCTAATTTCTAACTATAACGTGTCTGAAACCTATGGTTTTTTCAGTGAATTTCAAAGGTTTTTTAAATGCTAATTTCTAACTATAACGTGCCTGAAACCTATGATTTTTAAGTGAATTTCAAAGGTTTTTTAAATGCTAGTTTCTAACTATGCCTACAGAGGTAGGACATGTGAAGAAAGAAGAAAAAACGCACAGAAAGAAGCAAAAGATGTGCAGAAAGAACCAACAGAGGAGCAGAAAGAGGCCTTGTTGCAAAATCATCCTGTGCCCACAACTTTTTCAGACGGGTACTGGTGGTAACTGACTCTGACTAACCAGAGCCAGTGCTATGCTAAAAGACACTTAGAATACAGTGAAAACACCTACATACACTAGGGAACACTATGCGTTGGGGTACCCCTGTGATTAGCATGACCTCCTCTGCAAGTCCCTAGTACATAATAGGGCAGGGGGATTAAAACTACCTCTTAAAACGCGCTACAGGGCGCGTTTGCACAGTGGTGAAGGGAGGGGGGCCTGAGGTGACATGTGTGCAAACGCGCCCCGTGGCGCATTTTAAGGTTGTGGGATTAAGTCCCCTTGAATCCTGAGGGTCCCTGGGGCCCAACTAGCACCCCAGGTACCTACAGTTAGGACCACAGAGCTGAGTTGCAGAGAGGCGTTCCGAGGCCACGCACCTTTTTCACCTCTCTGCAACGCAACTCTGTTGTGCTTACTGAAGGTACCTGGTGGGCTAGTTGGCCCCCAGGGTCCCTCAGGATTCAAAGGGAATTAATTCCCCAACTTAAAACGCACCACAGGGCGTGTTTGCGCACATGTCACCTGAGGCCCCGCCCCTCCCTTCACCACTGTGCAAACGCGCCCGTGGAGCGTTTTAAGTTGGGGATTAGGTCACCTTGAATCCTGAGGGTCCCTGGGGCCCAACTAGCCCACCAGGTACTTCCAGTAAGCACCACAGGCCTGCGTTGCAACGCCTG
The DNA here is from genome assembly GCA_963921515.1 of Calotriton arnoldi. Taxonomy (NCBI): domain Eukaryota; kingdom Metazoa; phylum Chordata; class Amphibia; order Caudata; family Salamandridae; genus Calotriton; species Calotriton arnoldi. Next base: position 49,738 of record CAWUFW010001826.1, on the reverse strand, counting down.
TAACAAATTGTGCAGTTGTGTTTAGGTAGTGAAGAGGGTCGTGCTGGGGGTAGTGTTTTAGGGTTTAGGGTAGTGCAGTGGTGTTTGTGTAGTGTAGGGGGTCATGCTGGGGGCAGATTTAGGGTTTAGGGTAGTGCAGTGGTGTTTGGGTAGTGTAGGGAGTCGTGCTGGGGGAGTGTTTTAGGGTTTAGGGTAGTGCAGTGGTGTTTGGGTAGTGTAGGGGGTCGTGCTGGGGGTAGTGTTTTAGGATTTAGGGTAGTGCAGTGGTGTTTGGGTAGTGTAGGGGGTCGTGATGGGGGTAGTGATTTAGGGTAGTGCAGTGGTGTTTGGGTAGTGTAGGGGGTACTGCTGGGGGTAGTGTTTTAGGGTTTAGGGTAGTGCAATGGTGTTTGGGTAGTGTAGGGGGTACTGCTGGGGGTAGTGTTTTAGGGTTTAGGGTAGTGCAGTGGTGTTTGGGTAGTGTAGGGGGTACTGCTGGGGGTAGTGTTTTAGGGTTTAGGGTAGTGCAGTGGTGTTTGGGTAGTGTAGGGGTTCGTGCTGGGGGTTAGTTTTTAGGGTTTAGGGTAGTGCAGTGGTGTTTGTGTAGTGTAGGGGGTAGTGTTTTAGGGTTTAGGGTAGTGCAGTGGTGTTTGTGTAGTGTAGGAGGTCGTGTTTTAGGATTTAGGGTAGTGCAGTGGTCTTTGGGTAGTGTAGGGAGTCGTGCAGGGGGTAGTGTTTTAGGGTTTAGGGTAGTGCAGTGGTCTTTGGGTAGTGTAGGGGTCGTGCGGGGTAGTGTTTAAAGGATTAGGGTAGTGCATTGGTGTTTGGGTAGTGTAGGGGTCATGTGGGGGGTAGTGTTTTAGGGTTTAGGGCAGTGCAGTGGTGTTTGGGTAGTGTAGGGGGTTGTGCTGGGGGAGTGTTTTAGGGTTTAGGGCAGTGCAGTGGTGTTCGGGTAGTGTAGGGGGTCGTGCTGGGGGAGTGTTTTAGGGTTTAGGGCAGTGCAGTGGTGTTCGGGTAGTGTAGGGGGTCATGCTGGGGGAGTGTTTGAGGGTTTAGGGCAGTGCAGTTGTGTTCGGGTAGTGTAGGGGGTCGTGCTGGGGGAGTATTTTAGGGTTTAGGGTAGTGCAGTGGTGTTCGGGTAGTGTAGGGGGTCGTGCTGGGGGTAGTGTTCTAGGGTTTAGGGCAGTGCAGTGGTGTTCGGGCAGTGTAGTGGGTCGTGCTGGGGGTGGTGTTTTAGGGTTTAGGGCAGTGCAGTGGTGTTCGGGCAGTGTAGAGGGTCGTGCTGGGGGTGGTGTTTCAGGGTTTAGGGCAGTGCAGTGGTGTTCGGGCAGTGTAGGGGGTCATGCAGGGGGTGGTGTTTCAGGGTTTAGGGCAGTGCTGTGGTGTTCGGGCAGTGTAGGGGGTCGTGCAGGGGTGGTGTTTCAGGGTTTAGGGCAGTGGTGTTCGGGCAGTGTAGGGGGTCGTGCTGGGGGTGGTGTTTCAGGGTTTGGGGCAGTGCAGTGGTGTTCGAGCAGTAAAGGGGTCGTGCTGGGGGTGGTGTTTCAGGGTTTAGGGCAGTGCAGTGGTGTTCGGGCAGTGTAGGGGGCGGTGCAGGGGTGGTGTTTCAGGGTTTAGGGCAGTGCAGTGGTGTTCGGGCAGTGTAGGGGCGGTGCAGGGGGTGGTGTTTCAGGGTTTAGGGCAGTGCAGTGGTGTTCGGGCATTGTAGGGGGTCGTGCTGGGGGTAGTGTTTTAGGATTTAGGGTAGTGCAGTGGTGTTTGGGTAGTGTAGGGGGTCGTGATGGGGGTAGTGATTTAGGGTAGTGCAGTGGTGTTTGGGTAGTGTAGGGGGTACTGCTGGGGGTAGTGTTTTAGGGTTTAGGGTAGTGCAATGGTGTTTGGGTAGTGTAGGGGGTACTGCTGGGGGTAGTGTTTTAGGGTTTAGGGTAGTGCAGTGGTGTTTGGGTAGTGTAGGGGGTACTGCTGGGGGTAGTGTTTTAGGGTTTAGGGTAGTGCAGTGGTGTTTGGGTAGTGTAGGGGTTCGTGCTGGGGGTAGTTTTTAGGGTTTAGGGTAGTGCAGTGGTGTTTGTGTAGTGTAGGGGGTAGTGTTTTAGGGTTTAGGGTAGTGCAGTGGTGTTTGTGTAGTGTAGGAGGTCGTGTTTTAGGATTTAGGGTAGTGTAGTGGTCTTTGGGTAGTGTAGGAGTCGTGCGGGGTAGTGTTTTAGGGTTTAGGGTAGTGCAGTGGTCTTTGGGTAGTGTAGGGGGTCGTGCGGGGGTAGTGTTTTAGGGATTAGGGTAGTGCATTGGTGTTTGGGTAGTGTAGGGGTCATGTGGGGGTAGTGTTTTAGGGTTTAGGGCAGTGCAGTGGTGTTTGGGTAGTGTAGGGGGTCGAGCTGGGGGAGTGTTTTAGGGTTTAGGGCAGTGCAGTGGTGTTCGGGTAGTGTAGGGGGTCGTGCTGGGGGAGTGTTTTAGGGTTTAGGGCAGTGCAGTAGTGATCGGGTAGTGTAGGGGGTCATGCTGGGGGAGTGTTTGAGGGTTTAGCGTAGTGCAGTTGTGTTCGGGTAGTGTAGGGGGTCATGCTGGGGGAGTATTTTAGGGTTTAGGGCAGTGCAGTGTTGTTCGGGCAGTGTAGGGGGTCGTGCTGGGGGTGGTGTTTCAGGGTTTAGGGCAGTGCAGTGGTGTTCGGGCAGTGTAGGGGGTCGTGCAGGGGGTGGTGTTTCAGGGTTTAGGGCAGTGCTGTGGTGTTCGGGCAGTGTAGGGGTCGTGCAGGGGTGGTGTTTCAGGGTTTAGGGCAGGGCAGTGGTGTTCGGGCAGTGTAGGGGGTCGTGCTGGGGCTGGTGTTTCAGGGTTTAGGGCAGTGCAGTGGTGTTCGGGCAGTGTAGGGGGTCGTGCTGGGGCTGGTGTTTCAGTGTTTAGGGCAGTGCAGTGGTGTTCGGGCAGTGTAGGGGGTCGTGCTGGGGCTGGTGTTTCAGGGTTTAGGGCAGTGCAGTGGTGTTCGGGCAGTGTAGGTGGTGGTGCTGGGGCTGGTGTTTCAGGGTTTAGGGCAGTGCAGTGGTGCTCGGGCAGTGTAGGGGGTCATGCTGGGGCTGGTGTTTCAGAGTTTAGGGCAGTGCAGTGGTGTTCGGGCAGTGTAGGTGGTGGTGCTGGGGCTGGTGTTTCAGGGTTTAGGGCAGTGCAGTGGTGCTCGGGCAGTGTAGGGGGTCATGCTGTGGCTGGTGTTTCAGGGTTTAGGGCAGTGCAGTGGTGTTCGGGCAGTGTAGGGGGTCTTGCTGGGGCTGGTGTTTCAGGGTTTAGGGCAGTGCAGTGGTGTTCGGGCAGTGTAGGGGGTCGTGCTGCGGGTGGTGTTTCAGGGTTTAGGGCAGTGCAGTGGTGTTCGGGCAGTGTAGGGGTTCGTGCTGGGGCTAGTGTTTCAGGGTTTAAGGCAGAGCAATGGTGTTCAGGCAGTGTAGGGGGTTGTGCTGGAGGTGGTGTTTCAGGGTTTAGGGCAGTGCAGTGGTGTTTGGGCAGTGTATGGGGTCTTGCTGGGGGTGGTGTTTCAGGGTTTAGGGCAGTGGTGGTTCAGGCAGTGTAGGGGGTCTTGCTGGGGGTGATGTTTCAGGGTTTAGGGCAGTGCAGTGGTGTTTGGGCAGTGTAGGGAGTCGTGCAGGGGGTGGTGTTTCAGGGTTTAGGGCAGTGCAGTGGTGTTCGGGCAGTGTAGGGGGTGGTGCAGGGGTGGTGTTTCAGGGTTTAGGGCAGTGCAGTGGTGTTTGGGCAGTGTAGGGGGTCGTGCTGGGGGTGGTGTTTCAGGGTTTAGGGCAGTGCAGTGGTGTTTGGGCAGTGTAGGGTGTCGTGCTGAGGTGTGGTGTTTCAGGGTTTAGGGCAGTGCAGTGGTGTTTGGGCAGTGTAGGGGGTCGTGCAGGGGTGGTGTTTCAGGGTTTAGGGCAGTGCAGTGGTGTTTGGGCAGTGTAGGGGTCGTGCAGGAGGTGGTGTTTCAGGGTTTAGGGAAGTGCAGTGGTGTTCGGCCAGTGTAGGTGGTCTTGCTGGGGGTGGTGTTTCAGGGTTTAGTGCAGTGGTGTTCGGGCAGTGTAGGGGGTCGTGCTGGGGGTGGTGTTTCAGGGCAGTGCAGTGGTGTTCCGGCAGTGTAGGGGGTCGTGCAGGGGGTGGTGTTTCAGGGTTTAAGGCAGTGCAGTGGTGTTTGGGCAGTGTAGGGGGTCGTGCTGGGGGTGGTGTTTCAGGGTTTAGGGCAGTGCAGTGGTGTTCGGGCAGTGTAGGGTGTCGTGCTGAGGGTTGGTGTTTCAGGCTTTAGGGCAGTGCAGTGGTGTTCGGGCAGTGTAGGGGGTCGTGCAGGGGGTGGTGTTTCAGGGTTTAGGGCAGTGCAGTGGTGATTGGGCAGTGTAGGGGGTCATGCAGGGGGTGGTGTTTCAGGGTTTAGGGCAGTGCAGTGGTGTTCGGCCAGTGTAGGTGGTCTTGCTGGGGGTGGTGTTTAAGGGTTTAGTGCAGTGGTGTTCGGGCAGTGTAGGGGTCTTGCTGGGGGTGGTGTTTCAGGGTTTAGGGCAGTGCAGTGGTGTTCGGGCATTGTAGGGGTCTTGCTGGGGCTGGTGTTTCAGGGTTTAGGGCAGTGCAGTGGTGTTCGGGCAGTGTAGGGGGTCGTGCTGGGCTGGTGTTTGAGGGTTTAGGGCAGTGCAGTGGTGTTCGGGTAGTGTAGGGGGTCATGCTGGGGGTAGTGTTTCAGGGTTTAGGGCAGTGCATTGGTGTTCGGGCAGCGTAGGGGGTCGTGCTGGGCTGGTATTTTAGGGTTTAGGGTAGTGCAGTGGTGTTCGGGTAGTGTAGGGGGTCATGCTGGAGGTAGTGTTCTAGGGTTTAGGGCAGTGCAGTGGTGTTTGGGCAGTGTAGTGGGTCGTGCTGGGGGTGGTGTTTTAGGGTTTAGGGCATTGCAGTGGTGTTCGGGCAGTGAAGGGGGTCGTGCTGGGGGTGGTGTTTCAGGGTTTAGGGCAGTGCAGTGGTGTTCAGGCAGTGTAGGGGGTCATGCAGGGGGTGGTGTTTCAGGGTTTAGGGCAGTGCTGTGGTGTTTGGGCAGTGTAGGGGGTCGTGCAGGGGGTGGTGTTTCAGGGTTTAGGGCAGTGCAGTGGTGTTCGGGCAGTGTAGGGGGTCGTGCTGGGGCTGGTGTTTCAGGGTTTAGGGCAGTGCAGTGGTGTTCGGGCAGTGTAGGGGGTCGTGCTGGGGCTGGTGTTTCAGTGTTTAGGGCAGTGCAGTGGTGTTCGGGCAGTGTAGGGGGTCGTGCTGGGGCTGGTGTTTCAGGGTTTAGGGCAGTGCAGTGGTGTTCGGGCAGTGTAGGTGGTGGTGCTGGGGCTGGTGTTTCAGGGTTTAGGGCAGTGCAGTGGTGCTCGGGCAGTGTAGGGGGTCATGCTGGGGCTGGTGTTTCAGGGTTTAGGGCAGTGCAGTGGTGTTCGGGCAGTGTAGGTGGTGGTGCTGGGGCTGGTGTTTCAGGGTTTAGGGCAGTGCAGTGGTGCTCGGGCAGTGTAGGGGGTCATGCTGGGGCTGGTGTTTCAGGGTTTAGGGCAGTGCAGTGTTGTTCGGGCAGTGTAGGGGGTCTTGCTGGGGCTGGTGTTTCAGGGTTTAGGGCAGTGCAGTGGTGTTCGGGCAGTGTAGGGGGTCGTGCTGGGGGTGGTGTTTCAGGGTTTAGGGCAGTGCAGTGGTGTTCGGGCAGTGTAGGGGGTCGTGCTGGGGCTAGTGTTTCAGGGTTTAAGGCAGAGCAATGGTGTTCAGGCAGTGTAGGGGTTGTGCTGGAGGTGGTGTTTCATGGTTTAGGGCAGTGCAGTGGTGTTTGGGCAGTGTAGGGGGTCTTGCTGGGGGTGGTGTTTCAGGGTTTAGGGCAGTGGTGTTCAGGCAGTGTAGGGGGTCTTGCTGGGGGTGATGTTTCAGGGTTTAGGGCAGTGCAGTGGTGTTCGGGCAGTGTAGGGGGTCGTGCTGGGGGTGGTGTTTCAGGGTTTAGGGCAGTGCAGTGGTGTTCGGGCAGTGTAGGGGGTCGTGCAGGGGGTGGTGTTTCAGGGTTTAGGGCAGTGCAGTGGTGTTTGGGCAGTGTAGGGGTCGTGCAGGGGGTGGTGTTTCAGGGTTTAGGGAAGTGCAGTGGTGTTCGGGCAGTGTAGGGGGTCGTGCAGGGGTGGTGTTTCAGGGTTTAGGGCAGTGCAGTGGTGTTTGGGCAGTGTAGGGGGTCGTGCAGCGGGTGGTGTTTCAGGGTTTAGGGAAGTGCAGTGGTGTTCGGCCAGTGTAGGTGGACTTGCTGGGGGTGGTGTTTCAGGGTTTAGTGCAGTGGTGTTCGGGCTGTGTAGGGGGTCGTGCTGGGGGTGGTGTTTCAGGGCAGTGCAGTGGTGTTCCGGCAGTGTAGGGGGTCGTGCAGGGGGTGGTGTTTCAGGGTTTAAGGCAGTGCAGTGGTGTATGGGGTCGTGCTGGGGGTGGTGTTTCAGGGTTTAGGGCAGTGCAGTGGTGTTCGGGCAGTGTAGGGTGTCGTGCTGAGGGTTGGTGTTTCAGGCTTTAGGGCAGTGCAGTGGTGTTCGGGCAGTGTAGGGGGTCGTGCAGGGGGTGGTGTTTCAGGGTTTAGGGCAGTGCAGTGGTGTTTGGGCAGTGTAGGGGGTCATGCAGGGGTGGTGTTTCAGGGTTTAGGACAGTGCAGTGGTGTTCGGCCAGTGTAGGTGGTCTTGCTGGGGGTGGTGTTTAAGGGTTTAGTGCAGTGGTGTTCGGGCAGTGTAGGGGGTCTTGCTGGGGGTGGTGTTTCAGGGTTTAGGGCAGTGCAGTGGTGTTCGGGCAGTGTAGGGGGTCTTGCTGGGGCTGGTGTTTCAGGGTTTAGGGCAGTGCAGTGGTGTTTGGGCAGTGTAGGAGGTCGTGCTGGGCTGGTGTTTGAGGGTTTAGGGCAGTGCAGTGGTGTTCGGGCAGTGTAGGGGGTCGTGCTGGGGGTGGTGTTTCAGGGTTTAGGGCAGTGCAGTGGTGTTCGGGCAGTGTAGGGGGTGGTGCAGGGGGTGGTGTTTCAGGGTTTAGGGCAGTGCAGTGGTGTTCGGGCAGTGTAGGGGGTCATGCTGGGGGTGGTGTTTCAGGGTTTAGGGCAGTGCAGTGGTGTTCGGGCAGTGTAGGGTGTTGTGCTGAGGGTGGTGTTTCAGGGTTTAGGGCAGTGCAGTGGTGTTTGGGCAGTGTAGGGGGTCGTGCAGGGGGTGGTGTTTCAGGGTTTAGTGCAGTGGTGTTCGGGCAGTGTAGGGGGTCGTGCTGGGGGTGGTGTTTCAGGGCAGTGCAGTGGTGTTCCGGCAGTGTAGGGGGTCATGCAGGGGGTGGTGTTTCAGGGTTTAGGGCAGTGCAGTGGTGTTTGGGCAGTGTAGGGGGTCGTGCTGGGGTGGTGTTTCAGGGTTTAGGGCAGTGCAGTGGTGTTCGGGCAGTGTAGGGTGTCGTGCTGAGGGGTGGTGTTTCAGGGTTTAGGGCAGTGCAGTGGTGTTCGGGCAGTGTATGGGGTCGTGCAGGGGTGGTGTTTCAGGGTTTAGGGCAGTGCAGTGGTGTTTGGGCAGTGTAGGGGGTCGTGCAGGGGGTGGTGTTTCAGGGTTTAGGGCAGTGCAGTGGTGTTCGGCCAGTGTAGGTGGTCTTGCTGGGGGTGGTGTTTAAGGGTTTAGTGCAGTGGTGTTCGGGCAGTGTAGGGGGTCTTGCTGGGGCTGGTGTTTCAGGGTTTAGGGCAGTGCAGTGGTGTTTGGGCAGTGTAGGGGGTCATGCTGGGGCTGGTGTTTGAGGGTTTAGGGCAGTGCAGTGGTGTTCGGGCAGTGTAGGGGGTCGTGCTGGGGGTGGTGTTTCAGGGTTTAGGGCAGTGCAGTGGTGTTCGGGCAGTGTAGGGGGTCCTGCTGGGGCTGGTGTTTCAGGGTTTTGGGCAGAGCAGTGGTGTTCGGGCAGTGTAGGGGGTCATGCTGGGGGTGGTGTTTCAGGGTTTAGGGCAGTGCAGTGGTGTTCGGGCAGTGTAGGGGGTCTTGCTGGGGGTGGTGTTTCAGGGTTTAGGGCAGTGGTGTTCGGGCAGTGTAGGGGGTCATGCAGGGGGTGGTGTTTCAGGGTTTAGGGAAGTGCAGTGGTGTTCGGGCAGTGTAGGGGGTCGTGTTGGGGGTGGTGTTTCAGGGTTTAGGGAAGTGCAGTGGTGTTCGGGCAGTGTAGGGGGTCATGCAGGGGTGGTGTTTCAGGGTTTAGGGCAGTGCAGTGGTGTTCGGGCAGTGTGGGGGTCATGCAGGGGGTGGTGTTTCAGGGTTTAGGGCAGTGCAGTGGTGTTCGGGCAGTGTAGGGGGTCGTGCTGGGGCTGGTGTTTCAGGGTTTAGGGCAGTGCAGTGGTGTTCGGGCAGTGTAGGGGGTCTTGCTGGGAGTGGTGTTTCAGGGTTTAGGGCAGTGGTGTTAGGGCAGTGTAGGGGTCTTGCTGGGGGTGATGTTTCAGGGTTTAGTGCAGTGCAGTGGTGTTCGGGCAGTGTAGGGGGTCTTGCTGGGGGTAGTGTTTGAGGGTTTAGGGCAGTGCAGTGGTGTTTGTGCAGTGTAGGGGGTCGTGCTGGGGATGGTGTTTCAGGGTTTAGGGCAGTGCAGAAGTGTTCGGGCAGTGTAGGGGGTCGTGCAGGGGGTGGTGTTTCAGGGTTTAGGGCAGTGCAGTGGTGTTCGGGCAGTGTAGGGGGTCATGCTGGGGTGGTGTTTCAGGGTTTAGGGCAGTGGAGTGGTGTTCAGGCAGTGTAGGGGGTCATGCTGCGGGTGGTGTTTCAGGGTTTAGGGCAGTGCAGTGGTGTTCAGGCAGTGTAGGGGGTTGTGCTGAGGCTGGTGTTTCATGGTTTAGGACAGTGCAGTGGTGTTCGGGCAGTGTAGGCGGTCGTGCTGGGGCTGGTGTGTCAGGGTTTAGGGCAGTGCAGTGGTGTTCGGGCATTGTAGGCGGTCATGCTGGGGCTGGTGTTTCAGGGTTTAGGGCAGTGCAGTGGTGTTCGGGCAGTGTAGGGGGTCGTGCTGGGGCTGGTGTTTCAGGGTTTAGGGCAGTGCAGTGGTGTTCGGGCAGTGTAGCGGGTCCTGCTGGGGCTGGTGTTTCAGGGTTTAGGGCAGAGCAGTGGTGTTCGGGCAGTGTAGGGGGTCATGCTGGGGGTGGTGTTTCAGGGTTTAGGGCAGTGCAGTGGTGTTCGGGCAGTGTAGGGGGTCTTGCTGGGGGTGGTGTTTCAGGGTTTAGGGCAGTGCAGTGGTTCGGGCAGTGTAGGGGTCATGCAGGGGGTGGTGTTTCAGGGTTTAGGGAAGTGCAGTGGTGTTCGGGCAGTGTAGGGGGTCGTGTTGGGGGTGGTGTTTCAGGGTTTAGGGCAGTGCAGTGGTGTTCGGGCAGTGTAGGGGTCATGCAGGGGGTGGTGTTTCAGGGTTTAGGGCAGTGCAGTGGTGTTCGGGCAGTGTAGGGGGTCGTGCTGGGGCTGGTGTTTCAGGGTTTAGGGCAGTGCAGTGGTGTTCGGGCAGTGTAGGGGGTCTTGCTGGGAGTGGTGTTTCAGGGTTTAGGAGGCAGTGGTGTTCGGGCAGTGTAGGGGTCTTGCTGGGGGTGATGTTTCAGGGTTTAGTGCAGTGCAGTGGTGTTCGGGCAGTGTAGGGGGTCTTGCTGGGGGTAGTGTTTGAGGGTTTAGGGCAGTGCAGTGGTGTTTGTGCAGTGTAGGGGGTCGTGCTGGGGATGGTGTTTCAGGGTTTAGGGCAGTGCAGAAGTGTTCGGGCAGTGTAGGGGTCGTGCAGGGGTGGTGTTTCAGGATTTAGGGCAGTGCAGTGGTGTTCGGGCAGTGTAGGGGGTCGTGATGGGGTAGTGTTTCAGGGTTTAGGGCAGTGCAGTGGTGTTCAGGCAGTGTAGGGGGTCGTGCTGCGGGTGGTGTTTCAGGGTTTAGGGCAGTGCAGTGGTGTTCAGGCAGTGTAGGGGGTCGTGCTGAGGCTGGTGTTTCATGGTTTAGGACAGAGCAGTGGTGTTCGGGCAGTGTAGGCGGTCGTGCTGGGGCTGGTGTGTCAGGGTTTAGGGCAGTGCAGTGGTGTTCGGGCAGTGTAGGCGGTCATGCTGGGGCTGGTGTTTCAGGGTTTAGGGCAGTGCAGTGGTGTTCGGGCAGTGTAGGGGGTCGTGCTGGGGCTGGTGTTTCAGGGTTTAGGGCAGTGCAGTGGTGCTCGGGCAGTGTAGGGGGTCATGCTGGGGATGGTGTTTCAGGGTTTAGGGTAGTGCAGTGGTGTTCGGGCAGTGTAGGGGGTCGTGCTGGGGCTGGTGTTTCACGGTTTAGGGCAGTGCAGTGGTGTTCGGGCTGTGTAGGGGGTCGTGCTGGGGTGGTGTTTCAGGGTTTAGGGCAGTGGTGTTCGGGCAGTGTAGGGGGTCTTGCTGGGGTAGATGTTTCAGGGTTTAGGGCAGTGCAGTGGTGTTCGGGCAGTGTAGGGGGTCTTGCTGGGGGTGGTGTTTCAGGGTTTAGGGCAGTGCAGTGGTGTTCGGGCAGTGTAGGGGGTCGTGAATGGGGTGGCGTTTCAGGGTTTAGGGCAGTGCAGTGGTGTTCGGGCAGTGTAGGGGGTCGTGCTAGGGGTGGTGTTTCAGGGTTTAGGGCAGTGCAGTGGTGTTCGGGCAGTGCAGGGGGTCGTGCAGGGGCTGGTGTTTCAGGGTTTAGTGCAGTGGTGTTCGGGTAGTGTAGGGGGTCGTGCTGGGGGTAGTGTTTTAGGGTTTAGGGTAGTGCAGTGGTGCTCTGTGTAGGGGGTCGTGCTCGGGGTAGTGTTCTAGGGTTTAGGGTAGTGCAGTGGTGTTTGTGTAGTGTAGGGGGTCATGTTTTAGGGTAATGCAGTGGTGTTTGGGTAGTGTAGGGGGTCGTGCTGGGGGTAGTGTTTTAGGATTTAGGTTAGTGCAGTTGTGTTTGGGTAGTGTAGGGGTCGTGCTGGGGGTAGTGTTTTAGGGTAGTGCAGTGGTGTTTGTGTAGTGTAGGGGGTCGTGCTGGGGGTAGTGTTTTAGGGTTTAGGGTAGTGCAGTGGTGCTTGTGTAGTGTAGGGGGTCATGCTGGGGGTAGTGTTTTAGGGTTTAGGGCAGTGATGTGTTTGTGTAGTGTAGGGGGTCAGTGTTTTAGGGTAGTGCAGTGGTGTTTGGGTAGTGTAGGGGTCATGCTGGGGGTATTGTTTTAGGATTTAGGTTAGTGCAGTGGTGTTTGGGTAGTGTAGGGGGTCGTGCTGGGGGTAGTGTTTTAGGGTTTAGGGTAGTGCAGTGGTGTTTGTGTAGTGTAGGGGGTCGTGCTGGGGGTAGTGTTTTAGGGTTTAGGATAGTGCAGTGGTGCTTGTGTAGTGTAGGGGGTCGTGCTGGGGGTAGTGTTTTAGGGTTTAGGGTAGTGCAGTGGTGTTTTTGTAGTGTAGGGGGTCATGTTTTAAGATGCAACGCTCCAATACCTGACCAGTCTGCACTACATAAAACTGCAAAAAACTAAAAATAAAAAGTGTTTTGCACACTTTTGTCATTGGGCTATATGTGGGCTACATCTGGGTAATATTTGTGCTACATTTGGGCTCTTTTTCACTGGTGGCCATCTTGGAAGACTTCTTTGTTATGAAGTTTCCTAATTTCCTCATTTACTGCAGTCTCCTCAGTAGGAAATGCTTTCAGTTTTTACTTTGATTCCATCAAGAAGGCATTCAGATGTGTCTCACATTTGCCATAAATTCAGAATGTTAGCACTCTAGTTGCTCATTAGATCACTGTAGTAAAGCTACTGCTCACCAAGGAGTTAACTGGAAGTCTGCTGCTGGTATTGAAAGTGATTGTTTCAGTCTGCATGTCAGAATTTTCTAATGAAATAGAAGAGGATTTGAGATCTCACTTAAAACATGCCCTAATTTTTCTTTCTGCAGCACTAACCATAATTTCTATTTCAAAAAGAACCCCTCATTTTGTTCCTTTTTAAATTAAATGTTTTAAGTGTTACCGGTTTATTCCAATCAAGATGGCTTCAGGTGTGCCATACTTTTGTCATAAGTAAGGCTGTTAGCGCTCTAGTTGTTCTTTAGAACACTCTGGGAAGCTGCAGTAGAACACAAAGGCATCAACTGGCAGGCTGCTCCTGTTGAAATATAACAGGAAGAAATTTGAGATCACACTTGAAACATGTCCTAATTTTTCTTTCTACAGCACTAACCATAATTTCTATGACAAAATGAACCCCCTCATTTTGTTCCTTTTTAAATTAAACGTTTTAAGTGTTACCAGTTTATTCCAATCAAGATGGCTTCAGGTGTGCCATACTTTTGTCATAAGTAAGACTGTTAGCGCTCTAGTTGTTCTTTAGAACACTCTGGGAAGCTGCAGTAGAACACAAAGGCATCAACTGACAGGCTGCTCCTGTTGAAATATAACAGGAAGATATTTGAGATCACACTTGAAACATGGCCTAATTTTTCTTTCTACAGCACTAACCATAATTTCTATGACAAAATGAACCCCATCATTTTGTTCCTTTTAAATTAAATGTTTTAAGTGTTACCAGTTTATTCCAATCAAGATGGCTTCAGGTGTGCCATACTTTTGTCATAAGTAAGGCTGTTAGCACTCTAGTTGTTCTTTAGAACACTCTGGGAAGCTGCAGTAGAACACAAAGGAATCAACTGACAGTCTCTGGCATTGTTGGATGTACATGTTTTACTGAGAATGTCAGACTTCATTCTCACATGACTGAGAAAGATAATGTGAATTTACAGAAAATATGCTCTCATTTTAGCTTCTGGAGCACCTTCCAAAACTGTATGGGACAAGCATGTGAAAATAGTTTTCTCTCAAACATGATTCATGATATCCCAGCAGAAGGTTTTTCACAGGGTAAAATCAACTTAGAACACACCACAATTCCTGAAATTAGTATGGTACCATCAACAAATGAATTCTAAAGTAACTAAAGTTTGTTATCACCCTTTATAGTTCTCCTTTTGGTAACCCTCAAAATCTTCGATTCACTACAATGCATTTCAATAGGGTACTATCATTTATATTGGTCCCAAGATGGCTGCCAGCAATTCCAGGATGAAGTGCTGACAGCCAATCAGATCTCACGATGACATGTGTGGTTAGGCTCCGCCCAGATATATATGTGTTTTTACTTTTGATTTTCTCAGCAACTATTGAACGGATTTACACCATTTAACAAAAGGGTTCTTTCTGAACCAAGAACTACCTCTTTGCCAAATTTGGTGTAATTCCGTTCAGCAGTTCGGGCTGTAGCCTTGCATAAAGTTTCCTATGGGAAATTGATTTTTGACTCTTATTTTTTAATTTCTCCGCAACCACTGAACGGATTTACACCATTTAACAAAAGGGTTCTTTCTGAACCAAGAACTACCTCTTTGCCACATTTTGTGCAATTCCGTTCAGCAGTTCGGGCTGTAGCCGTGGCTAAAGTTTCCTATGGGAAAATGAATGGGGAAAACACGTTTTGGGACCCCCTTTTTTCGGCCCCGCTTGACGAATCACCCGAAACTTTCAGGGTAGGAGCGGACCGGAGCGGGCCATAAAGTTTGAAAATTTCGCGAAGATTCGTCAACCGACGCAAGAGTTATTTCAAATAGAATGTTGCGGATTTCCTATGGAAAATAGGTCCTAACTATAACTATCTACTGGCGACCGCCAGTAGATATATATATATATATATATATATATATATATATATATATATATATATATATATATATATATATATATTTCCGAAAACTGCAGCACTTTGCCGATCCACCTTCTACGATGCCGGTGCCTGCAGCGGCAGCGGCAGCCGCTATATTTTTTGTAAGGAGTAGTCTTTGCGGAAATCCCAAAGAAAACAGCAGCACACCAGAGTACAGCACAATAGTTTATTGTGCACACAAACAACGACGCATTTCGGCGAAGCCTTTCTCAAGCATTTCGGAACCTGTAGATGATTAAGTATCCGTCCATGATTTACAATGGAATGACTCATTAATGCAAAGCATGCTTTAATCTGCAATGTTGTATGTATTTTTACAATGCGTAAAGTTTTGTCAATTGACATTGAACTTTATTTACTGACTAACCTGTGCATTTTTGAAGCACAAGCTGATTGCAATTGGAGTATTTTTTCTCTTTCCATGAACTCAGTTTTGTATTTCTACAGGGGATGGTACTCAGGTTTCTCACTTGATAAAGGCTTCGCCGAAATGCGTCGTTGTTTGTGTGCACAATAAACTATTGTGCTGTACTCTGGTGTGCCGCTGTTTTCTTTGGGATTTCCGCGAAGACTGCTCCTTACAAAATATATATATATATATCCACAGAGAAATCCAGTAATGCGCACACTCGGAATGATGTTTTGCTCATTGATCAAGACAATGTTACTGTCAAAACGCGTAGCAACTGAGCAATAATATTTTTTGCACAAGCAAAACATCATTTCGAGTGTGCGCATTACTGGATTTCTCTGTGGATTAATTTATCCGGCTGTGGTTCCACCGGCTTTGCGCATCACCTGACTATGGGCTCGATCCCAGGAGGAACTTTCTCTTGTTTGGCGATATATATATATATATATATATATATATATATATATATATATATATATTACATACTGGTGGTCGCCAATAGGTAGTTGTAGTTAGGACCTAGTTTCCATAGGAAAAGCATTTTGTGACTTGGCTATGACTTCTGGTGTCGTTTGACTTATCTGCATGAAATTTTGCCAAAAAAGTGTCACAGTGGGTACTATTGATTGGGAAAGTTTGGGGATGATCCGTGCAGTTGAGTCCAAGAACTTGGGGTACGAAAAAAGGTTGCAGTTTTAATGTTAATTCCCATAGGAACCTTTAGCCTCCTCTACAGCCCGAGCTGCTGAATAGACTTACACCAAATTTGGCAGGAAGGTAGATGTTGGTTCAAGGAAGTGCCTTTTGCTTATTTGTCGTAAATCTGTTCAGTAGTTTTTGAAAAATGTAAGTTCAAAATTATAGTGATATTTCTGGCCACAGATATTTTGCGATGGTTTCACGATGAATCGTGGATGCACGCGCCAATGGGAATGCTCTGATTGGCTGGTCGCAACCTGAATATAAAGTTGCAGCCACCATTTTATCTATCGGGAATGGTTCCCAGGGCTGGCATTTGTGTGAAAGCCCACATAAGGTGTCAGGGTTTGGATACTCTGACCCCATGGTTGAGAAATGGAGGTGTTTGTGACACATGTTATGTGTCCAAAATTAATTTTTTTTGTCGCACGTGATATTCGCGACGACGCCGCGACCATTAGTGCGCCCCCCCCTGTGTACCATTGCAGGGACGTTGCGATTGCCAACATCGTCGTGAAGATTGGTAAATCATTAATGTGCATTCTTATACAGATATTGAGATTATGATAAATTATTTTATAGAGTTATTTATATAGTGAGTTATCTACTGTGCAGGTTAGAATTAATTATATAGTTATCATTTTTTTATGTGATGTGGCTATTGAAATCCTGCTTTTGCTCTCCGCTTTTGCTACGTACCCGCAGGGATCACAATTATCAATGTCATTGCGATCTCCATAGTCACAGCGAAAACGGAAAATAGGTTTATAGATGGTTGTTCTAGAAATACAGTAGAAAAATATGAGTTTGAAGTGTACAGTAATAAAACTCTAGTGTGTAGAATACTGTAATGTGTGTGCATGTATGTGTTTTCACTTTATGGAAAAGGCACGATCGTCGCGGCTAACGGTGACGTCGCGACACCCGGAATAACCGCAAAAACAGGAAAAGGTCTGAAAGATGGTTTTTACAGTATCTTATTACAAAAAGATGAGTTTAAACATGCTTTGAAAGAAGCATGTATATAGTAATGTATATAGGCCAATGTTCAGAATGGATTTTTTTACATATTATTTTTGGGTGTGCTGGAGGCCATTGAATGTCTGCTTTTGTTTTCCCTTTTCCGCGACATGTTCAGGGGCATTGTGAAATGTTCGCAAAGATCCCCAAAAACGAAAGGGAAAAAAACCCTTTAGAAAACACTTCACAATATTTCGGGTACTAGAGTGGCTCTGACAAGAGCTGTTGTGTTGGTTGTGTGTATATGGCTGCTACACATAAGACCAGATGCAGAATTTCAGGTTACTTCGAAACACCCTGTTGCCTTCATCTGTAAAGTGCACTCCATCATTTCTATAAATTCCATGCATGTCAAACGCAGATTGTTGTTATAGATACAGTCCATCCGATGGTCTCTGAGGAATGCAGAAACAGTTTTATTAACATGTTTCCTGGCTTTGCCAATATGTGGACAGAATTGATTTGACCACTTCCATTTCTGTCTTTGGGATATATTAGAGTACACCAAGACAGTGTGAGGGAAAAGCGACATCCGTTCTGGAAAGTTAGCTCTCATTAGTATTTCCAGCCCTACCCCAGTCAATGTGCCTAGGTAGTTGTCACCACAGTGCACAATCATAAGGTGAGGGGTTTGGGAATCCACAATGGATTTAACCAAAGCCAGCAACTGAAGAAACTTTAACCCTCTCGGGGAAAACCAAGTAATCTGCACATTTGGCAAACCCAAGTCCCTGTCAATACCTCTCTTTTTTTGCAGCCTCTTTACCCCAATAGATATAGCTGTGGCCACAATCCATACTCTAAGGGGCATATTCACAAGGACTTATCTCCGATTTATCTCCACCTTAACTCACCAAAAGTGGAGATAGATTTAACACCCCATTCACAAGTGGGTGCAAACTGCAGACATCGCCAGTATTCCCGAGAGAACTGCCGCAAATTTATCTCCACGGTGGACACCACCAACTAACCCTAATGAGATGCAGAGTAGGCGTTCCCGTGAAAAAACACACGAAAAAACCACAACACCACTTTCACAACGAACTGCCAGATCTGCGATGCGAACCAAAAACAGCGATATGCCGCGGTAGCACCAGGGAATTAACAACTGCCTTTTGGTGGTGTTAATCTGGACGACTACCTGCAGCATGAAAGGGAGCACAGCCAAGAGCCACATCTGAAGACCCACAGATGCCATGGAGACAATGACCATGCATCCCGGAGACCCATGAGGGCCACAACACCCACCGCCACCACTCCCAGGCCCCCTCCCGGATCCCCCCCGGACAAACACATACCGTGCACGACACAAGAGCCACAAAAAGCTCATGACGTCGCACGATGACACAAAGAAACACACATGTGTGGTCAGAAGAACGAGAAACAGTCACTCATCATTGAAGTAACAACCAAAAACTTTATTGAATACAACACAAAACACCAATGCGGAAGACTCCTGTCGGGTCCGTCCGGGACAATCATGATGTCACAGCCTGGAAAATAAAGCACAAAATCAGAACGTGTGTTATGCGCACATCAAAAGAGCGAGACACAGAGAAACAGAGAAGGAAAGAAAGGCAGAGAGAGAAGGAGAGAGAAGGAAAGGAAGGGAGAGAGAGAGAGAAGGAAAGAAAGGCAGAGAGAGAGGGAGGGAGAAGGAAAGGAAGGGATAGGGAGAGAGGGAGAGAGGGAGAGGGAAAGGAAGGGAGAGGGAGAGAGAGAGAGGGAAAGGAAGGGAGAGGGAGAGAGAGAGAGAAGGAAAGGAAGGGAGAGGGAGAGGGAGAGGGAAAGGAAGGGAGAGGGAGAGAGGGAGAGGGAGAAGGAAAGGAAGGGAGAGAGAAGGAAAGGAAGGGAGAGGGAGAGAGAGAGGGAGAGGGAAAGGAAGGGAGAGGGAGAGGGAGAGAGAGAAGGAGGGACACTTCCGCCCCTGCGCACCCAGGCACCACTGCTCACCTGCTGCCACCGGTGTGTCTCCAACCACGTGCCGGTACACACTGCAAGCCACCAGGTCTGCAATCTGAAACGAGGCCAGAGTCAATCATGGCAGAGTCCATCTCACTGCACATGGCAACAACGTCTGTCCTTCCTGCGCACACATGCAGCCACACCCTACCCCCTCCCGCCGCCCAGCGCTGTCTGCCCGCACTTGCGCACCCAGGCCCCACTGCTCACCTGCCGCCAACGGTGTGTCCACCAGTGGGCACACCACATGCCCGTGCAAGCTCCAGGCCCCCGTCCCGCCACCATGGCATGGTCCACATCATGCGGACCCGCACCGCGGCCCAGCAGGTCCCACACATTTCGCTGAGTCCTGAGGCATCAATGGCAGAGACCACATCAGTGCACACGTCATCATCGCAGGCTGCACACCCGCTCAGCAATTTCGGTGCCACTAACCCTGTGCAACCCGAGCCAGCGCCACATGGTGGTAGGCCTGTGACGGCCGTAAGGCATCGGGTGCCACTAACCCTTTGCAACCCGAGTCAGCGCCACGTGGTGGTAGGCCCATGACGGCCGCAAGGCTTCGGGTGCCACTAACCCTGTGCGCAACAACTCATGGGCCCTTTATGATTGAGAACCGTGGAGCGTCCGTCATCCAGTCACCACCGGCAGAGGGGAATGTGATGTTGTCGGCCCCTTATATTGGTGGGGTCACATGGCCTGTGACGCCTGCGCCGGATGGGTGTGGTGTGTGTGCAAACCTGCCCTAAGGGAGTGGCCGCGACATGCTGACAACTAGACCAGCGACCTGCAGACCACTAGCCTGTAGACCTGCGACATGTGGTGATGTGGCCCCCCATTCAGAGCGTAAGCGGAGTGGTCCTTCATGGCGTACGCTGGACCAGTGCAGGGCTTGCAACAACGACTCGGGGGCTCTGAGCGTGGTGCAGTCCATGTCTGGACAAGGAAGTGACTAATGCGTGTGTCCCTGTTGTGGTGTCTACGGCACCCGCAATGCAATCGGCAATGTAGCACACTGTGACTGGAATCCCACTAGATGAGCAGCATTGCCGTTAGGGGGAATCACTGACCCTACATTCATCCACACATTCAGACTTGAATGATGAAAGACATAACACAGCAGTGCGTTCCTGAATGTTTATTGCACATCCAGTGGAGTTCAGCAGCTGGAGCAGTACAGGGCCATGCCAACCCCACTTCACAATATGGGCCCGTGGAGGGCCAGCCAGAGTCCATCGGGGAATGACAAGGACAGAGGATGAGGAAGAGTACAGTCCGCACTCTGGTAGCCGTGTCATTGGTCACCAAGCAGGATATGGAAGTCCATGTTGTGTTCCAAGGTGAGTGCCGCAGAGTGTATCGAGGGTCAGTGGGAGGACATGGGGCCATGTGCGGCACCAAGGAGCAACATGCCAGGTGGCGGACATGAATGCTAGTACCTCCTTCTGAACTCAAGCCCATCCACGTCCTCGTCCTCGGATGTGTGCTCTGCCCCACCTGTGGGTGGTGCTGTTCCTGCTGCGGCACTGTGTGCCACTGACACATCAGGGGCCGGAGGTGTATTTCCGGCCGCTCTGTGTGGCAGTGACACATCAGGTGCTGGAGGTGGAATGTCTGCCGCACTGTGGGGCACGGACACACCAGGGGGCGGAGATGTGGATGGTGTGGGGGCAGCAGCATTCATCATCGCCACGCCTTGTGGCAGCAATGCCATGATGAGGACATGCAGGGCCTGGTAGATCCCAGCTACATTCCGCTGATGTGCAGCGGTGGCTGCCATCCTTTCCGCCTCCATCTGCACCATGTCCTCCGTGAGCCTCCGCATGCGTGCCATCTCCTGGCTGAGATCGCTGGAGCCATCCTGAGCAGACAGGTGCTCTTGTCTCCGCGTCATGACTCCAGCAATGTCAGCCAGGGCTCATTGGAGACCATGGAGCGGCGTGTGGGTGTCCGTTAGGGACTGCAAGTGGTCCCTGATGGGACTCAGACACCCATGGATGGCGTAGAGTTTGGTAGCCATTTGGTCGAACCCCACCTGCACCTGCTCAGCCATCTCCCTCTGGACCTCCAACGCACGGCGCTGGAAGGCCATGGGTTGTTCGGGGGGTCTTGGGAGACAGCCGGGGTTGTGGGTGCCTCCTGCTGGGTGGTTTGTGGAGTGGGTGGGGTCTCCTCGATGCAGCTGGGCTGCCCTGGTCGTGGAGGTGCTTGGCGGATGAACTCAATGATGTCTTGGAGGGCTTGGGTGTCGATGCTGGTGGTGTCCTCCTCATCATCAGTGAAGAGTGGCTCGGACTGCCCTGCAGGTGGCATTGATGGTGCCCCTGCAATGTGAAGGGGAGATGCTGTGTTACAATGTGTCCACATGTATGTGGCTGCATGGTACATGTTCACATTCAGACAGCATGGCAATGTACATTGTGATAGTTTGTAGATCAGGGCCATGATCCAGAGTGATTGTGGGTGTGCACTGTGCTCTGCTTGATTGTGCATGTGTGCCATTGTGGCCATCTCCCCCGTCCCCCCAGTACCTGGTGGTTACTCACCCTGTTGCCGTTGTGTTGTGTCCTGTCGAGCCAGTGTCCGGTGCCCCGACTCCTGCCACGGTCTCCACACTGATGACTGTCGACAACAGCTCCTCCATGTCATCCAGCTCCAGCTGTGGCACTGGGCTCCCACCTCCAGTCTGCGTTGCTGCCTTCTGGTTGGCTGCGAGTTTCTCCTTGGCCTTGTTCTTGATGTCATTCCATCGCCTCTTGACCTCGTCCATTGACCTCTTGTGCTCTCCGAAGGCATTCACCTTGTCCACGATGGACCGCCCAGAATCCATTTTTGGTGCCCAATGACACATTGGAGGCGACGAACAGTTGTTGATGGTGTTCTATCACCTCCGTGACCAGGATCCGATTCTCCTGCGGACTGTACTTCGTCTTCCTCTTCTTTTTGTCCTTGCCCTTCCCTGTCACCGTGGTCCAAGGCTGATCGTCCGGGGTACTTGTGGGGTTGCGCTCGTCCTCTGCGCCTGCTCCGGCTGCCTCCATGGTGCTTCGGTGTTGGTCATTTTGTGTTTGTGTGTTTTTTCTCCTTTTGTAGTGCTTTTGCCGTCTGCTGTGTGTGTATGGCAGGCCTGGCGCTGCTTATCGCTGATTTCCTCATCGCAAATGGGCTCATCGCACGTTTTTTGGTGTTGGAGTTTGTGTTTTTATCGCCGTCGCGGTGGTTGTATCGCGGACATTGTCCGCGGTTTCAGGTGACTATCGCATGGTACCACCATGTTGTGAATTCCACGTTAACACAGGGTTATTTTCCCGCGATCGGCAGCGATGTGTAAAGTTGCGTTAACATTTTTTGGTGATATTTAGCACACGTTCTTGTGAATATCCCCCTAAGCATTTTGACGTGAATGAACAATAGTAATCAGGAGAATGCTGGAGCTGAATGAGGTAGTTTTCCAAAGGAAAAGAAGTTAAAATGGAGGTGTTTAGAAAAAAATATATATATTTATATATATATTATATATATATATATATATATATATATATATATATATATATATATATATATATATATATATATATATATATATATATAGATAGATAGATAGATAGATAGATAGATAGATATTTCATTGGATGCTGTCAGAATGTGAATAAAATTAGATAGGGTGTTGGATGGCTCAGGAAGAAGTCTTATTGGCTGTTGTTTAAAAAAAAGAAATGTAATACAGACATTGATATGCTTTTGGATCTGTGGAGTAAACCACACCTGCTGTATCTCATTTGGAAGTAGCATGTTCCTTCAAGTATGTGCTTTGAACTTGTGACCTACTGGTTCCACTGGGTTGCTAGGTACACCAAGCTAAGACTGTATTGGGGGGAAGGGTGTTAAAGAGACAGAACATTTTTTGGAAAAGTTGAGGAGTGGTGACACAATTTAAGTAATGGCAAGTTTTAATTTCCAACTCAGGACTATGTAATAAACAGTTGTGTAGTATTTAAATTTCAGAAAAATGAAGCAAGATATAGGTGTGAACTCGCGATTTCTCCATGATGATCGTGAAAAAGCGCCGACAGGAAGCTCATTTAGAAAGAGAAGGAAAGGGTTAACAGATGCTAACCATTCACAAGTGGAGATGCAGTGGTCTAAAATGAAAGACATGATTTGATTTGCTGCCTTTATCATGATCATAGAGTGGAAAGTTGAAGAGGTTGCCATTTTAGACTTGCTTTATATGAGAGTGGTGTACTATTCTTCTGCTTAGTTTTTACAAACCTTAACAGTGTCAAAACTATGCAGAAAGAGCTAAAACACAATATAATCTACAAACTGAATTCAGTGGTATGTATATAACTTTGTAATTAATTTAAAAAAATGTACATTAGAAAATGAAGATGTGTATGGAAGTTTGATAAAAAAAGAGTTTCACAGTGATGTGAAAAATATATGAGATAAACTGTATCTATTAGTGGGTATGTGTTTAAGAGGTTAGTGGTGAATGTTTTGGGAAGTAAGAGAAAAATGAATTAGTGCCTGTTTATTACATTGTGTATTTTATTGGAAAATAACAGTATAGTTTTGTGGCTACAGAATAGATACATCTGTTACTTGCACTCTGGATGATGTAGTACTTTTAGTAACATTATTGAACAGGAATATTGTAGTGAGAAATAAAAGATGAGAACATGTTGTCTGCCTGTATATGAATTAAAAAGAAGTAACACTTGTTAGGTATGTATTGTGAAGTGTTATCAATGTGTTGTTTTTACTTATATGACCGCTTTGCATATGCTTAGATGGTGAGATATGGTTTTTGTGCTTTCACATAGCTATACATAAGGTGGGACTTTTGAGTTTACTTAAAGATGTAGAGAGGTATATATTTTGGGACAAATGGCTTGAAGGTGTACATCTATTAAGAAATCACATATATGTTTACATGGTGATCTATGTTCAGTGCAGCCGCAACCCGTGCAGGTAAGATCGGTGGGGCAGTGGGGCCGGGTAAGGGGAGATTTTGACGGACGTTGACGAGGGAAAATGAATTATTTATTTAATTTTCCTTCGTCATTGTCCGTTGAAATCTCCCCGCACCCGTCTCCAATGCCCCTCCGCTCTTACCTGCACGGCTGGTTCAGTAAGGCTGATGAAAATGTTATGTATATGGTAGGGATGAGTGTTTTTCTTTAAACATGGTTTGTTTAAAATTGAGAAGGATTAATAGTGCAGAATTCTCGAGAGTTCTTGTGGTAGCTTCATTTCGAGAGTATATTTTGTATGAGATATACTGAATATATGTTTTAGAAGCAGAAGAAGTATTTGAGAAATGATGTAGGTATGCAATTCGCAAAAGGTTTTGTGCTTTGAAAAATGTCAATATGTTGTTTTCCATTTTAGAAACTTACTGATGCACATGCATGCTCAGTAACAAAGCAATGTATGTTTTTAGAGGGCCATGGATGCAATTATATATCAAGTGTGATACCTAGATTTGACTCACACAAAGCTCAGAAGAAAAACATGTATACAGTAAAACAGGAAGCTTGATACTGACAGAAGGAGACAAACAATGATTCAGAGATATAGTGACAACAGTTATGTATCTAACAGCAATGAAGGTACTTTCTCAGTCAGTCAGGCAGTACTCAGGCACTCATG
Organism: Calotriton arnoldi; assembly: GCA_963921515.1. Taxonomy (NCBI): domain Eukaryota; kingdom Metazoa; phylum Chordata; class Amphibia; order Caudata; family Salamandridae; genus Calotriton; species Calotriton arnoldi. The sequence continues at coordinate 26,383 of CAWUFW010001826.1, read as the reverse complement.
GAATCACCCAGCCACTACTCAGGCAGTCATCAAATCAGTGATTCAGTATCCATTGAGTTATTCAATTATCCAGAAACTATACATGTACTCTTGCAATCAGGCAGGCAGAAATGATGTAGTCATTGAAGTATGCAGGCACTACATATACATTCATCTAATCACCTTGGTACTATCTATTGAGTTGTGCAATTAACAAGGCTGTAACTATGCAATCATTATAACATTTGCGTAGAACCTATCCAGCCCTCTAAACACCCACTTACAACCCCTGCATTCATTGAAATACTGAGGCACACGCGTACACTGATAAAACACTCAGGCTCTACTCATGCACTCATGTAATTACGTAGAGAATACCACTGTAGTAGAACAAGTTGTTGAGAGTAGTTGATACGGCCTTTGCTTTGAAGAAGAAGCTTATCATTTTGATTCTAAACAGAATGAAGACTCTTGATAAAATAGTGTTTTGCATGAAAAGACAAAATCAGAAGAAAAGATTAGTGAATAGAAGTAACTATTGTACAGTTTTTAGTGGGGAATACATACGTACTTCTTGTACAGAGGCTTTCTTTAATAAAGAAAGTTATATATGCAGTATAACAAATTAGTTCATGCTATTGATGAAAGAGGACGATGCTATCAAATGAAGAATGGTAGTCCAATTGCAAAAGAGCTGATGGTACCTAGAAATGTAGAAGAAGGTATTGCAGAAGAGGAAGGCGTAGTCAGGGTACTGTATACAAATGGAATTGTAGTAGTGTTTCTAGTATTAGACAGGAATCCATTGATATATCAAGAAAATTCCTACGTATCTTTCCAAGGCAAAGTTTAAAACACAAAACAAGTTATACCACTCAACAATGCGAACTTTAGGTAGGAGGCTGTAGTATGTGAAAACTCCTGCTTTATTTTTAGTAGAAATAAGTAGAGCACTTTTGCATGGTAGTTTCACAGATGTAGACAAGGTTTGTGGTGATATGCAGTTTCGTTTCTTTGGTCCTGAGCAGGATTCTAGGGAAAATGAAGAGTTGTTAAGAGGAGGAGTTGCAGAACAAGACACATATATTACAGTTGATAGTTTTAAAAAAGAGATTACAAAATTTAACAGAGTGTTCTGTAAAAAACAGAGTATGTTTATATATGTTTTTGATGCGCTTGCTAGAAGATTGACTTATATTTAAAAAGTGAAAAAGAAAATTATGATAACTGGCAAAGTTACCTGTGTATTTATTTGTGGAGAGATGGTTTGACTTGTCTATACGGTAAGTTATATGTAAGTAGTGTTACAATAAATTGAAAGATAATAAAATGAACAACACATAGATATCAGATACACATTAAGATAATAAAATGCCTGCTAATGTAGAAAAACAATGAAGGTCAAAATAAAAAAAAAAACATCAACATTTATTATTCTTTCCAGCATTGCGAAGGGCCATTATGGACTGCTCTCCAGCACTAACTACAACTCCACGATCCATGCAGTATAATGCCATCAAAGAAAACTGTGGAGCCAAATCTTGAAGTTGAGATTGGTCTTTTGAATGGACTCTCTGCTTCGGTGTTGTTGTGCTGCTATTGAACTTGAGGGTCCTTCAGGTTTGCATTGCCTTCTTGCCGGTCACAATGAACTCCTCTCATGAAATGTGCAAAAAAATATAAAAGGAGGAAAAACAATACTGTCTATGATTTTTGGCAACATTGTGAATAGCTGTAACACACTACAGTCCATGCAATACGTGCCCATTCTTGAAAACTGTAGAGCCATATCTGTTGTAGTAGTCTGTACCTCTAAAGGGAATTTCTGGCCGGGTATTGTTGCTGTTGCCACTGATGTAGAAGGTCCTCCAGCTTCCCTCTTGTAGATCACCAGTTGTAGATGTTTTCTATGATAGGTTTTAAGATAATATGAGTTGGATGTGGTCCCACATGAATATTTTTGTTCGTCCCTCAGGAGAGGATCTTTTCAGACATTTTGCATTGCACTAGTTTTGCAACAGTTTTGATTCCCCATACGTTTGGGTAACAATGGATAGTTTGATGTTTGTTTGGAAGTTATGTTGTGTTCATGTGTTTAGATGTTGAAAATTATTTTTGAAACTTGTTTACAAATATGTTGTTATAATAAAGTTAAACCAATATGTTGCTAAACAGCTAGACTCAAACTTTGCGTAAAATATGTCTATATATCTGTTTTATACATTTTCATTTGTATTTGTGACTACTAATGTCATTGTGACCTCCGGTGTTGCTGTGAAGAAGGAAAATGCATTTTTGATGTAGTTATTTCAACAAATGAACACAAAGGGGAAAGTTATATTAGTATCTTACTAAATAGCTACACTGAAACTTTATGTCAAATATGTCTGTATATGTGTTTTACACTTTGTCAAAAATACCAGGTATTCGAAGTCTGTCCTTGGAAATGGCGCTAACAGAATCATACAGGCACTACCTGCGCAATCATCAAGGACGTCCTTTCTGCATCACTCTGCAAGCGTGCCTCCTGGCATAGTACTAGTTGGGGGATGAAGTCCCCTTGGCTATTGAGGGCATTTTGGGGCCCAGGATCCCTCTTGTTACCTCCAGCAAGTTCTATGCAGTCAGTTTGCTACGAGGTGTTTCTGCACCATTCTGCAAACATGTCTCCTGGCACACTACTGGTTGGGGAATAAAATTGTCTTGGATGCTACAGGACCTTGGGGATCAAGAAGCCCTCCTGATACTTTCGAATTTGAGATGTCATCAGTGATGTCATCAGTGATGTCACTGACCATGTCATGAGTGATGTAATCAGCAGTGACATCATCAGCAGTGCATTGCGGGGGTGCGAGTTATAGTTAGCTCAGCTAACTCTAACGGCCGAATTTCTCTGGTTTTGTGTGAGTGAAATGTCAGCCTAACTATAACGTCCCTGAACTCATGGCTTTTTCAGTGAATTTCTAAGGTTTTTTAAATGCTAATTTCTACTATGACGTCCCTGAAACCTATGGTTTTTTCAGTGAATTTCAAAGGTTTTTTAAATGCTAATTAATAACTATAATGTCCCTGAAACCTATGTTTTTTTCAGTGAATTTCAAAGGTTTTTTAAATGCTAATTCATAACTATAATGTAGTAGTCGCGTTTGCAGAGTGCTGCAGAAAGGGGGCTGGGCCTCTGACCAGCACACAGGAATTCCGCTGGGTAGGACTTACAGGAGGTACCAGGAGGGCTTCTTGGTTCCCAAATTCCCTCAAGAGTAAAGTGGACTTCATCCTCCAACCCGTAGTGTGCCTGGAGGTGCGTTTGCAGAGTGGTGGAGAACGGGGGCGTGGCCTCCGAAGACCTCTTAGCAATACCACTGTGTGGGACTTACTGAAGGTAACAGGAGGGGTAGTTGGCCCCCAAGGACATCCTTGGGGGCCAACTACCCCTCCTATTACCTCCAGTAAGTCCCACACAGCAGCATTGGTAAGTTCTCATAGCAGGCCACGTCCCCTTTGCCCACCATTCTGCAAACGCGCTTCCTGGCGCTTTTGGATGGGGATTAAAGTCCCCTTAAATGCTGGGGGTCCTTAGGGGCCAACTAGCCTACCTGACACTTCCAATAAGCCCCAGATAGTCGGATTGCTGAGAGGTGGACACAGGCCATGCCCCCCTTCTGCACCACTCTGCAAACGTGCCTCCTGGAGTGCTCTTGGTTGGGGGATGAAGTCCTCTTGCCTCCTGAGGACCCCTGGGCGCCAACTAGCCCTCCTGTTATCTCTAGTAAGCCCCACACAGCTGGATTGCTGAGAGTGGTTCGAGGCCACGCCCCCCTTTTTACACCACTCTGCAAACCAGCCTCCTGGCACACTGCTGCTCGGGGGATGAAGTCCACTTTAGTCCTGAGGTCCTCAGGACACAAGAGGACCTCATTGCTCCACCAGCAGTGCGCCAAGAGGCATGTTTGCAGTGTGGTGTAAAAAGGGGCATGGCCTCAGGCCACCTCTCAGCAATCCCACTATGTAGGGCTTACTGGTGGTACCTGGTGGACTAGTTGGCCCCTAAGGACCCTTAAGATTCTAGTGGACTTAATCCCCCAACTCAGAATGCGCCAGGAGGCGCGTTTGCAGAGTGGTGCAGGTAGAGGTCGGGGCCTCCAGCGAGATGCCAACTTTTCTTTTCTTAATATTTTGTCAGCCCTGGGGACCCCATCCCCCAGAGTCTGAGACATTTTATGTTTTAAAAAAAAAAAACGGAAGTGGGCCGCGCAGTCCCCCTTTCGAGGTCGATTTCGGCTTCGGGGACCCCATCCCCCGGGGCATAGCCACATATTTAAAAAAAAAATGTAAAACTCCTTTTAAAGGAGGTTTGGCCCCGGGAGCCCATCTCCCGGGGCATTGCCCCTATTAAAAAACATGTTTTGATATTACTATGGGAGGGGGGCGCATGGCCCCCTTCCCTGGGCCACTTTTGGCCCCGGGGACCCCATCTCCCGGGGCCTGGCCTCAACGTTGGGGACCGCGGGTGGAGCCCCAATGACCCCGTGGTCCCTGCCGGCTCCCCACCTCCTGCGGGAGCCGGCATTGCTTTTGGGCAAAAGGAGCTGCTAACATGCAAAAAAACCAAAAAAAAAACATATATATATATATATATTGCCACACTTCCCATGCAAGGGATTTCTCACCGCACTCACTGCTCTGCGTCTTTTTAGAAATCAATTAATCACAATCCGTATGTTGCAGTTCAAGGGTGTTTAATTTCAAAGCTGCCAACACACCCCAACGCGTTTCAGTCTCAGCCGAAACCTTGTTCACGGTGTTTGTCGTTTCTTCCCCGTGAACAAGGTCTCGGCTGAGACTGAAACGCATTGGGGTGTGTTGGCAGCTTTGAAATTAAACACCCTTGAACTACAACATACGGATTGTGATTAATTGATTTCTAAAAAGACGCAAAGCAGTGAGTGCGGTGAGAAATCCCTTGCATGGGCAGTGTGGCAATAATTGAAACGGCTTGGTCCTGCCGTACTCGGAACGCACCACCTTAGAAGCGCCCACATGGCCAGAAAAATTTGACTATGCGGACAGGAATATATATATATATATATATTTCAAAGGTTTTTAAAATGCTAATTTCTAACTATAACGTCCCTAAAACCTATGGTTTTCTCAGTGAATTTCAAAGGTTTTTTAAATGCTAATTACTAACTTTAACGTCCCTGAAACCTATGGTTTTTCAGTGAATTTCAAAGGTTTTTTAAATGCTAATTACTAACTATAACGTCCCTGAAACATTTGTTTTTTTCAGTGACTCTCAAAGGTTTTTTTAATTGCTAATTTCTAACTATAACGTTCCTGAAATCTGTGGTTTTTTCAGTGAATTTCAAAGGTTTTTAAATGCTAATTTCGAACTATAATGTCCAAAAAATGCTTTTATAAATTTTTAAACATCCAAGAATTTTGCTGCCATATTGGTTAAGTCATGTACGATACGCGTACGGTATGCGATGGGTGCGCGGTGCTCGGTCCTGGGCAACGTCACATACGTATTTCCGGGGGTCGCGCCAGGTTCGCGAATCCACTGTAAATTATTTTGATTTAAAAGTATATGTATATAACTTTATTGTATATATTATACCAAGAGATTATTTTACATAATTGTAAATATAATATATTTGTAACTGGAATAAAGATACATTATTGTTAAATATAGTTTTCGGGAATCGCGTCGGATGCGTGTCTGTTGCGCGTCGGGTGCCTGCTGCTTGCGTGGCCAGTGCACGAATCCCATGTGACTTCAAAAGAAAGCATTTAATTGGTTAAGAAGCTTTTGAATCTAGAACTTGCAGAACCCCACCCAATTTTTTCATGCTTTCAACTGCATCTACAGAGACACAGCTCTTGTGTTTTTCTCTTCTTTTCTGGATTTTGTGGGTGTTTTTTCACATCAAAATATAATGGCTTCATCAAATCCTGTGCAACAGCTTCCACCAGAAGAAGAAGAAAAGTTGGAAGAACCTGTCAAACCAAGGTATGAAAGCATTGTATGGGCCTTTTTCTCTATTCCAGCTGGGGAAAAGAAAGTGAATGCACGTAAGGTCACTTGCACAATTTGCGAGAAGGTCCTCTCACGCGGATCGGATAAAAAATATTCGTGCAGCATCTCTTCCATGCTAAAACATCTTCAAGCTATGCATCCACGGCGTCTTGCGAGAAAACAACAGCGTCGCGACCTACAAAGACAGGCAACTCAGGACGAAGTTGCAGGGCCAAGCACATCATCTGGTTCCTCAACTACTACCAGACCTCATATTATTCCTGAATTTGCTGGAGTGGAGCAGTGTTGTGTAAAGATGCAAGAATGTTCTATGTTATGGTGAACAATCGGTGGATGCCATCGTGGTTGCTTTAAAAAATCACCATTGTTAATTATTATTATTTTTTTGCAATGACTTTCTAATTGCATAATGTTTCCAAAGTTTTCACCATTGACTCTGCAAATTTTTTCATTTAAAAAAAAAAAAAAACACCCAAAAAATACAAAAAAGAGTTGAAAAAATACAAAAAAATTATTTAAAAAAAAAATGGTTCTTATTAGAACCGCCTATTTGGTTAAAAATAGGCAAATTTGTATTTGTTGCATGAATTGCGGCAAGTGTAATATATGGAGAAGTGTATGGGTAGTGCATGTGTGATTGCATGAGTGCATGTGTACTACATGAGTGATTGCATGAGTACATGGGTAATGCCTGGGTGATTGCAAGAGCGCATGTGTACTGGCTGGGTGATTGCATGAGTGCAGGGGTAGTGCCTGCGTGATTAGAGGAGTGCATAGATAGTGCCTGAGTGATTGAAGGAGTGCAATGGTAATGTCTGGGTGATTGCAAGAGTGCATGGGTAGTGCCTGAGTGATTGGAGGAGTGTATGGGTAGTGCCTGGGTTATTGCATAATTACATGGGTACTGGCTGGGTGATTGGAGGAATGCATGGATAGTGCCTGGGTGATTGGAGGAGTGCAAGGGTAGTGCCTGGGTGATTAGAGGAGTGCATGGATAGTGCTTGGGTGATTGGAGGAGTGCAAGGGTAGTGCCTGAGTGATTGAAGGAGTGCATGGATAGTGCATGGGTGATTGGAGGAGTGCATGGGTAATGCCTGAGTGTTTGAAGGAGTGCACACGTAATCCTTGGTGATTGCATGTGTGTATGGGTAATGCCTGGGTGATTGGAGGAGTGCATGAGTAATGTCTGGGTGATTGCATGAGTGCAGTGGTAATGTCAGGATGGTTGCATGAGTGTAGTGGTAGTGCCTGGATGATTGGAGGAGTGCATAAGTAGTGCCTGGGTGATTTTATAAGTGCATGGGTACTGGCTGGGTGACTGGAGGAGTACAGTGGTAATGCCTGGGTGATTGGAGGAGTGCAAGAGTTGTGCCTGTGCGATTTTATAAGTGCATGGGTACTGGCTGGGTAATTGCATGAGTACAGGGGTAGTGCCTGGGTAATTGGAGGAGTGCAGGGGTAGTACCTGGGTGAGTATATAAGTGTATAGGTAGTGGCTTGGTGATTGAAGGAGTGCTTCGGTAATGCCTGGGTGATTGCATGAGTGCAGGGATAATGTGTGAGTGTTTGGAGGAGTGCATGTACAATGTCTGGGTGATTGCATGAGTGCAGGGGTAATGCCTGGGTGATTGCATGAGTGCAGGGGTAGTGCCTGGATGATTGCATGAGTACAAGGGTTGTGCCTGGGTGATTGGAGGAGTACATGAGTAGTGCCTGTGTGATTTTATAAGTGCATGGGTACTGGCTGTGTGATTGGAGGAGTACAGGGGTAGTGCCTTGGTGATTGGAGGAGTGCAAGGATAGTGCCTGTGTGATTTTATAAGTGCATGGGTACTCGCTGGGTAATTGCATGAGTACGGGGGTAGAGCCTGGGTGATTGGAGGAGTGCAAGGGTAGTACCTGGGTGATTATATAAGTGTATAGGTAGTGGCTTGGTGATTGAAGGAGTGCTTGGGTAATGCCTGGGTGATTGCATGAGTGCAGGGATAATGTGTGAGTGTTTGGAAGAGTGCATGAGTAATGTCTGGGTGATTGCATGAGTGCAGGGGTGGTGCCTGGGTGATTGCATGAGTGCAGTGGTAGAAGGTACACTTGAAGTACGCCTTATAAATGTAGCTGTCTGCTTGACATGGGAAGTGCAGTCTATCAAGTTTAAAGGACAGCATGGTCTTGTGACTGAGGTATGTCTCTACTTGTAGATGTATTTTCACATGTGTTATGCATCTGAAGATGCTAGACCTATAAAACACAAGTATACATGTATTTGTATGTTTTTTTTATGTTTGATGCCACTAGCAAAAGGCACAGACACATGCCTGCATGCTTTCAGGAATATGGTGAGACTTACAACAGAGACATGCTAATAGTTGCTGCTTTATATTTGGCTAGGCCCAACACTCTGAGTAGTCGCTGAATAGTGAAGCTGCAAGATAAAAGTGAGGTTTAAGACATGCTTGCAGAGGGATTAGTGATTAGGCTACTTTGTATGAGTCTGTGGAATGGTACACTTGAAGTACACCGTATAAATTTAGGTATCTGCTTGAAATGGGAAGTGCAGTCTGTGAAGTTGGAAGTACTGCATGGTCTTGTGACTGAGGTATGTTTCTACTTGTGCATGTATTTTCACACGTGTTGGGCATCTGAAGATGCTAGACCTATAAAACACAGGTATACATCTATTTGTCTGTTTCTTTTATGTATGATGCCACTAGCAAAAGGCACAGACACATGCCTGCATGCTTTCAGGAATATGGTGAGACTTACAACAGAGACATGTGAAGGGTTGCTGTTTTATATTTGGCTAGGCCCAACACTCTCTGTAGTGGCTGAATAGTGAAGCTGCAAGAGAAAAGTGAGGTTTAAGACATGCTGGCTGAGGGATTAGTGATTATGCTACTTCGTAAGAGACTGTGGAAAGGTACACTTGAAGTACGCCTTATAAATGTAGGGGTCTGCTGGACATGGGAAGTGCAGTCTATCAATCTTAAAGGACAGTATGGTCTTGTGACGGAGGTATGTTTCTACTTGTAGATGTATTTTCACACATTTTATGCATCTGAAGATGCTAGACCTATAAAACACAAGTATACATGTATTTGTATGTTTCTTTTATGTTTGATGCCACTAGAAAAGGCATAGTCACATGCATGCATGCTTTCAGGAATATGGCGAGACTTACAACAGAGACTTGCTAATGGTTGCTGCTTTATATATGGCCAGGCCCAACAATCTGAGTAGTTGCTGTATAGTGAAGCTACAAGAGAAAAGTGAGGTATGAGACATGCTAACAGAGGTATTAGTGAATAGGCTACTCTGTATGAGTCTGTGGAAAGGTACAAGTGAAGTACGCCGTATAACTTTAGGTGTCTGCTTGAAATGGGAAGTGCAGTCTATCAAGTTGAAAGTACTGCATGGTCTTGTTACTGAGGTATGTCTCTACTTGTACATGTATTCTCACATGTGTTGCATCTGAAGATGATATACATATAAAACACAGGTATACATCTATTTGTATGTTTCTTTTATGTATGATGCCACTAGCAAAAGGCACAGACACATGCCTGCATGCTTTCAGGAATATGGTGAGACTTACAACAGAGACATGTGAAGGGTTGCTGTTTTATATTTGGCTAGGCCCAACACTCTCTGTAGTGGCTGAATACTGAAGCTGCAAGAGAAAAGTGAGGTTTAAGACATGCTGGCTGAGGGATTAGTGATTATGCTACTTCGTAAGAGACTGTGGAAAGGTACACTTGAAGTACGCCTTATAAATGTAGGTGTCTGCTGGACATGGGAAGTGCAGTCTATCAAGTTTAAAGGACAGCATGGTCTTGTGACTGAGGTATGTCCCTACTTGTAGATGTATTTTCACACATTTTATGCATCTGAAGATGCTAGACCTATAAAACACAGGTATACATGTATTTGTATGTTTCTTTCATGTTTGATGCCACTAGAAAAAGCATAGTCACATGCATGCATGCTTTCAGGAATATAGAGAGACTTACAACAGAGACTTGCTAATGGTTGCTGCTTTATATATGGCCAGGCCCAACAATCTGAGTAGTTGCTGTATAGTGAAGCTACAAGAGAAAAGTGAGGTATGAGCCATGCTGACAGAGGTATTAGTGATTAGGCTACTCTGTATGAGTCTGTGGAAAGGTACACGTGAAGTACGCCGTATAAATTTAGGTGTCTGCTTGAAATGGGAAGTGCAGTTTGTCAAGTTGAAAGTACTGCATGGTCTTGTGACTGAGGTATGTCTCTACTTGTACATGTATTTTGACACGTGTTATGCATCTGAAGATGATAGACATATAAAACACAGGTATACATCTATTTGTCTGTTTCTTTTATGTATGATGCCACTAGCAAAAGGCACTGACACATGCCTGCATGCTTTCAGAAATATGATGAGACTTACAACAGAGACATGCTAAGGGTTGCTGCTTTATATTTGGCTAGTCCCAACACTCTGAGTAGTTGCTGAATAGTGAAGCTGCAAGACAAAAGTGAGCTTTAAGACATGCTGGCAGAGGGATTAGTGATTAGGCTACTTTGTTTGAGTCTGTGGAAAGGTAAACTTAAAGTATGATGTATAAATGAAGGTGTCTGCTTGATATGGGAAGGGTAGTCTATCAAGTTTAAAGGACAGCATGGTCTTGTGACTGAGGTATCTCTCTACTTGTACATGTATTGTCACATGTGTTATGCATCTGAAGATGCTAGACCTATAAAACACAGGTATATATCTATTTGTATGTTTCTTTTATGTACGATGCCACTAGCAAAAGGCACAGACACATGCATGCATGCTTTCAGGAATATGGTGAGACTTACAACAGGGACATGTAAGGGTTGCTACTTTATATTTGGCTAAGCCCAACACTCGTAGTAGTCGCTGAATAGTGAAACTGCAAGAGAAAATTGAGGTGTAAGACATGTTGGCAGAGGGATCAGTGATTAGGCTACTTCATATGAGTCTGTGGAAAGGTACACTTGAAGTACGCCTTATAAATGTAGCTGTCTGCTTGACATGGGAAGGGTAGTCTATCAAGTTTAAAGGACAGCATGGTCTTGTGACTGAGATATATCTCTACTTGTAGATATATTTTCACATGTGTTATGCATCTGAAGATGCTAGACCTATAAAACACAGGTATACATGTATTTGTATGTTTTTTTTATGTTTGATGCCACTAGCAAAAGGCACAGTCACATGCATGCATGCTTTCAGGAATATGGTGAGACTTACAACAGACACATGCTAATAGTTGCTGCTTTATATTTGGCAACACACTGAGTAGTCGCTGAATAGTGAAGCTGCAAGATAAAAGTGAGCTTTAAGACATGCTGGCAAAGGGATTAGTGATTAGGCTACTTTGTTTGAGTCTGTGGAAAGGTACACTTAAAGTATGATGTATAAATGAAGGTGTCTGCTTGAAATGGGAAGGGTAGTCTATCAAGTTTAAAGGACAGCATGGTCTTGTGACTGAGGTATGTCTCTACTTGTACATGTATTGTCACATGTGTTATGCATCTGAAGATGCTAGACCTGTAAAACAAAGGTATATATCTATTTGTATGTTTCTTTTATGTACGATGCCACTAGCAAAAGGCACAGACACATGCATGCATGCTTTCAGGAATATGGTGAGACTTACAACAGAGACATGCAAAGGGTTGCTACTTTATATTTGGCTAAGCGCAACACTCTTAGGAGTCGCTGAATAGTGAAACTGCAAGAGTAAATTGAGGTGTAAGACATGTTGGCAGAGGGATTAGTGATTAGGCTACTTCATATGAGTCTGCGGAAAGGTACACTTGAAGTACGCCGTATAAATTTGGGTGTCTGCTTGAAATGGAAAGTGCAGTCTGTAAAGTTAAATTTGTGGAGTTCTCTTGCCTCTTTCTGCATGCCTCTTGCCTCTTTCTGTACCTCTGTTACTTCTTTATGCAATTCTCTTTCTTTTTTCTGCACCTCTCTTGCTTATTTCTGCACCCCTCTTCCCTCTTTCTGCAAATCTCTTGCCTCTTTCTGCACCTCTTTTGCCTGTTTCTGCTGTTCTCTTGCCTATTTCTGCTCCTCTGATGCAACTTTCTGCACCTCTCTTGCCTCTTTCTGCACCACTCTTCCCTATTTCTGTACTCCGTTTCCCTCTTTCTTCACCTCTCTTGCCTGTTTCTGCACCTCTCTTGCTTCTTTCTGCACTTCTCTTGTTTCTTTCTGCACCTCTTTTGTTTCTTTCTGCAGCCCTACTTCCCCTTTCTGCAGCTCTTTTGCCTCTTTCTACACCTCTCTTGCGTGTTTCTGCACTTGTCTTCCATCTTTCTGCACCTCACTTTCCTTTCTGTGCATCTCTTGATTCTTTATGCACTTCTCTTGCCTCTTTGTGCATGTCTGTTGCTTCTTTCTGCACCTCTCTTGGTTCTTTTGGCACTCATCTTGTGTCTTTTTGCACCCATGTTGTCTCTTTCTGCACCCCTCTTCTCTCTTTCTGCACTTCTCTTGCCTCTTTGAGCATCTCTCTTTCCTCTTTCTGCACCTGTCTTGCCTGTTTCTGCACCTCTCTTGCTTCTTTCTGCACTTCACTTGTTTCTTTATGCACCTCTTTTGTTTCTTTCTGCAGCCCTCTTTCTCCTTTCTGCAGCTCTTTTGCCTGTTTCACACCTCTTTTGCGTGTTTCTGTACTTGTCTTCCATCTTTCTGCACCTCCCTTTCCTTTCTGTGCATCTCTTGATTCTGTATGCACTTCTCTTGCCTCTTTGTGCATGTCTGTCGCTTCTTTCTGCACTTTTCTTGCCTCTTTCTGCACCTCTCTTGGTTCTTTTGGCACTCATCTTGTCTCTTTTTGCACCCATGCTGTCTCTTTCTGCACCCCTCTTCTCTCTTTCTGCACTTCTCCTGCCTCTTGGAGCATCTCTCTTTGGTCTTTCTGCATCTGTCTTGATGGTTTCTGCACCTGTCTTGGCGGTTTCTGTACCTCTCTTGCTTCTTTCTGCACTTCTCTTGCATGTTTGTGCACCTCTGTTGTTTCTTTGTGCACCCCTATTGTCTCTTTGTGCACATGTGTTGCCTCTTTTGTTATTTCTCACATTTATTAGTAGTGTGTTCTTCTTTCTGTATTTATTTTAGGTGTTTCTAAACTTTTATTTTCTTTCTGTCCCTTCCTTTCTTTTTCAGCACCTTTTTTCCTCTTTCTGCAGTTCTCTTGCTTCTTTCTTCACTTTTGTTTTTTTATTTGTAATAAAGAGAATAGCAATGTAATTGTATGTAATTGCTTACTAGTTAATATGAATATTGATATGTAATTAATTTAAAATTGTTAATTCATGTAACAAACTATTGAAACTGTTCTTTGTTTTTTAGAAAATTATTTTGTTTGGATCACAAATTGAAGATGGCAAGAAAAACATGAAAAGAGAAGACAACAAAAAAAGCAGATCTACTTAAAGAAAAGTGAAAAGAGTGTCTTAGAAAAAGACAAAAATATTACCAAGGATAAAGTTTGTTCTGGTAAGACCACTAAACAGTTTCTTAACACAGTTGCAGAGAGAGCAAAGAAAGAGAATAATAATGAAAGGAAAATAAAAAGTTTTACAACAAAGCACAAGGAGAAGAAGATTTTTAATGGTAAAAAACATTAGTTTTTGGAAAAACAACACGTTATAAGAAGACAAAAACAATTTAAAGAGATACATATACGAATGTTTTGAAGTAGAGTAATTTATTAAAACATTATAAAAAGTATAAAAGATCAGCAGCGTGAAAGAAAAAGCAACACATTGAAAGTGTAGTTGATACTGCTTTTGAATTGAAACTAAAATTATTTATATTAATATTGAAGAGAATGAGAACATTGGATAAAACAATGGTGCTTATGAAAGAGAAAAGCAAAAGAAAAGACTTGTTAATAGGAGTAACTTTTGTAAACCTTTTACTGGTGAATGGAAGCACACTTCTAGTACTGAGCCTTTCTTTAATGAAGAAAGCTACTTTCAACAGAACACATTAGTACATGCAGTTGATACTAGTGGTCAATGCTATGAGATGAAAGATGGTTGTCCCATTCTAAAAGAAAAAATGGTTGTTAGGAGTGTGGAGAAGTAATAGCTGAAGAAGTTCAAGGGAAGCGTGCATACGCTCCTGTATATAAGTGGGACTGTAGCAGTATTTGCAGTATTCAACATGAATCTATTGACATATTGCTAATTTTTTTACGAGAGTATGCAAAAACAAGTCTTATACAGAAGATTAAGATGTTACAAGGACTAAATCCATGTAAAATACGAAAATATACTAAGTTGCAGGGTCAGCCTCTGGCCTATCTTTCAAGAAAAGATTGCAAAAGTACTTTTCACCATTTAAAAATATTAGCAGTACACCACTCAGAAATGCGAGAGTTAGTAAGGAGGCTCTACTATGTAAAAACTCCTGCATTATGTTTAAGTGAAATGAACACAGCTCTTTTGCATGGTTCAGTTTCAGATGTACAAAACGTTTGTGATGATATAGAGTTCTGTTTTTTTGGTTCATAAGAGGAGTGTGGAGAAAGTGAGACGTGTACGTGTTGAAGAACATGGGAAAGACATTAGTATTGATGAGTTTGCAGAAGAAATTACAAAGTTTAAGACAGTTTCATGTGAAAAAACAACTTATGTTTGTATTTGTTGTCGACGTTACTCACTGTAGAAGTCAAACTAGGAATGTTGATTTATATTTAAAAAGTGAAAAGGAAATAAATGATAAGTGGCAGCAATTTTGTGCTTATTTGTTGGTAGAAGGTCAGTTTGAGTTGGCTGCTGATCAAGCTATGTGTAAATACTGTTACAACAAAGTAGAAGAAAACAAAATGCCAGCTAGAGCAGTACATAACAACTTAGAGTTGGTAGGTATTCCTCAGGAACTGGCAGATTTGAATGCATATAAGTCCATTCTTATTCAATCTGTACACCCATTTCAGGCAATAGTTCGTATGGACCCTAAAACAGTTAAGCTGCCACCAACAGATTTACAAAGAGGTCTGAAAGGAAGAGTGATGTACTTACCTTTATTTTTTTATAAAAATATTGAAACTGTAGGTGTAGACAGGGAGGAAAATGAGCCAGTAGTTATTCTAGTAAATGGTGTACCAACAAAGAGTCAACAAATCTGGCAAGAGTTTGTAGATGTTAATAAACTTCAAAAGGCTACATTATATCTGGTACAGAATAATATTTATTATAAGAATGTAAATGTTGATGAACAGGTACTATACTTAGAAGATGAAACAGAAATTTCAAGTGGCCAAATAGAAGAAGTGGACAAGTCCAAGAGTGAAGAGATTTATGAACATTATACTATACACCCTCTACATTTAAAGGAAATGATTGGAAACAGTATTGAATTATTTCAAATGATGGAAGCAAAGGGAACTCCCATTAGTGTATGGGAAAAAAGTTTAGAAGCTCGTTGTTTTCCACAGCTATTCCCCACTGGAGAAGGTGGGCGATTTGATGAGCGTGCTGTATGGATTCCAGCTTCAGAATATCGATCGACAAGATTGTACTCTGAAGATCCAAGATTTCGACAGTACATTCCATATATATTTCATCTTCTGTTTGAAAGTGATTTATCTACACTTTCATATGCAGTGAATCACATATTAAAACCAGGAGTTCATCTTCCACATGTTTCTGCAAAAGAATTCATGGACAAAGTTCAACAAAGAGATAAACATTTACAATCTCAGTTAATTAATTTGATGGCGTATCAACGTGGTACCAATAAATACTTGTTTCATCGTCACGGTGAACTTAAATGTATGTTAAGAAACATAGGTACCCCAACATAGTTTGTAACACTTAGCTGTGCTGAATATGCATGGGATGATTTACTCGAATTTCTACGAGAAGCAAATTCAAATGTTAAAAATATTGAATTGAAGACACCTGGAGAACTCTGTTTCTTGGATCCTGTAAACGTCTGCAGGTATTTTAACCATAGGTTTCAAAGTATGTTGTCATTTATCTGCAATAAAAATATTCCTCCTCTTGGAGAAGTTACTGATTTCTTTTTGGTGAAAAGAATACCAAGCCAGAGGTGATCCTCATATACACATGCTATTATGGATAAAGAATGCTCCAAAAGTTGGAACTGATACTGATGAAACTGTTTTGTCTTTCATCGAACAGTATATTACATGTACCATTCCAAGACAAGGAGGAGAAAAGAGCTTGAGACAACAAATTTGACGGTTTCAAATTCATCAGTGTGGGAAATACTGTCGACAAAAATACAAGTGTAAAGGGAAAAATTATACAAAATATTGTTTTGGATTCCACTTCCTATAATTTCTAAGGGAAGAGTAAATAGTTTTTTGTCAGCAGTAAGGCATACAGTAACTCGGAAATCTCCTAAAAATACATATAACTTAAAAGAACCGATGATTCAAAGTACATTAATGACTACAATCCAGTTATTTTGAAAATGTGGAATGCAAACATGGATATTCAGTATGTTGCAGATAATTCAATTGCTGTTGCTCTCTATGTTATATCAAAGACAGAGATGAAAGAAATGTGGGAAGAAATTTCACAAGAGAAGAGTCTTAGCAAGAAATTGTACAGCTTTAGCTTGAAAATGCTCTCCCATCGAGAGATTGGATCCTATGAATGTTCAGATCGCTTGAGCTCTGCCAGTTTATATTCAAAGTCAAGAGGAATCATTTGGGTAAGTTTAGGTCTTGCCTCCACTGGAAATAGAGTATTGAAATCTTTACAAGAAATCGAATACTTAGCACAGAATGAACCAGAGCTTACAGATATTGTTAAAAGTAATATGTTGGATACATACTATCCCAAAAGGAGTCCACCCCTATCTCTGTATGAAATACTTCAACATTAAAGCTTTAAAAGAAGAGTTACAGAAAATATGAAAGAAGAAAAATATGCAGTAATTGGATGTGATGGATGTTTAGTAAAACATGCCAAAGGAAATCTTATTAACCACAGAAAACTGAGGGCCCGATTCACAGAACTAACTTAAGACAAAATCCTAAACTTACTACCATTTTGGTATTCACAGAAGACACTTACTAATGTTGGTATTCACAGAAGGCACTTACTCATTTTGGTATTCACAGAAGGCACTTACTCATTGATGAGTAAGTGCCTTCTGTGAATACTAAAATGAGTAACTACTCATTTTGAGTAACTTACTCATTTTGAGTAACTTACTCATTTTGGTATTCACAGAAGGGACTTACTCATTGATGAGTAAGTGCCTTCTGTGAATACCAAAATGAGTAAGTGCCGTCTGTGAATACCAAAATGAGTAAGTGCCTTCTGTGAATACCAAAATGAGTAAGTGCCGTCTGTGAATACCAAAATGAGTAAGTGCCTTCTGTGAATACCAAAATGGTAGTATGTTTAGGATTTTGTCTTAAGTTAGTTCTGTGAATCGGGCCCATATTTGCGAAAGTCCCTAAAGCACTACCCATGCACTCATGCAATGACCCTGGCATTAGCCTTGCACTCATACTTTCACTCAGGTATTTCGCATGCACTCATACAAACACACAGGCACTACCCCTGCACTCATTCAATCATATAGGCACTACCTATGCACTCATGCAATCAGTCAAGTACTACTCTTGCACTCAACCATTCACTCAGGCAGTACCTATGCACTCATCCACTCACTCAGGCACTACCCATGCACTTATGCAAACAAGGAGGCACTACCTATACAAACATCCAATGAATCAGGCATTAACCACGCAATCGTGCAATCACTCAGGCACTATCAATGCACTCATCCATTCACTCAGGCACTATATATGCACTCATCCAATCATACAGGCACTACAGTTGGACTAATCCATTCCCTCAGGCACTACCCATGTACTCATCTATTCTCTCAAGTTCTACCCATGCACTCATGCACTGACCCAGGCACTACCCCTGCACTCATGCAATCACCCAGGCACTACCCATGTACTCATACAATCACTCAGGCACTACTCTTGCACTCAACTATTCACTCAGGCACTACCCATGCACTCATCCATTCTCTCAGGCACTACCCATGCACTCATCCTCTCCCTATCCAACGAACCCAATACCGCCAGACACAACTTTCAAGAAGGCATGGAAGCCGTCACCAATTGGATGAAAAACAGCTGCTTACAACTAAACACCAACAAAACAGAAGTACTCATCATAGGCCCAAACCCCGACGCCTGGAACGACACCTAGTGGCCCCCCGCCCTCGGAAGCCCACCCACCCCGACAGACCACGCACGCAACCTGGAAATCATCCTTGACTCCGAGCTCAAAATGGACCACCAGATCAACTCCGTCTCGTCCTCCTGCTTCCACACCCTCCGCCTCCTACGTAAGACCTTCAAATGGATCCCCCTCGAACACAGAAAGACCGTCACTCACGCCCTGGTCACCAGCAGACTCGACTACGGCAACGCACTCTACACCGGAATAAACAAAAACCTCACCCGTAAGCTACAGAACATCCAGAACGCCGCCGCAAGTCTGGTCCTCGACCTGCCAAGACACTGCCACATCTCCCAGCACCTGCGCACACTCCACTGGCTCCCCATCGAATCTAGAGTCACCTTCAAGATGCTCACCCACGCTCCCAAGGCCCTCCACAACACCGGACCAGCATACCTGAACAGCCGACTCAAATTCCACCTTCAAGATGCTCACCCATGCTCACAAGGCCCTCCACGACACCGGACCAGCATACCTGAACAGCCGACTCAAATTCCACGCACCCCAGAGGACCCTACGATCAGCCTAGCTCTCCTGCGCCATGGTCCCCCACACCAGAAAGACCAGATCGGGAGGCCGCTCCTTCTCCTTCCTCGCGGCCAGAGCCTGGAACGCCCTTCCGCTCCACCTCAGACAGACAACATCGCTCCCCATCTTCGCAAGAAACCTCAAAACCTGGCTCTTCGACAGACCACCCCTTGATGGACTGGAACCTGCTAACCCCCCCACCCCTCCCAGCGCCTTGAGACCCTTACGGGTGAGTAGTCGCGCTTAACAAACACCTGATCCAATGACCTAGGCATTACTCTTACAGTCATCCTTTTACTCAGGCACTACCCATGCACTGATGTAAGCACCCAGACATTACCCTTGCACTCATAAAGTCACTCAGGCAGTACTTATGCACTCATCTAATCACCCAGACAGTACCTCTGCACTTATACATTCACCCAGGCAGTACCCATGCATTCATTTAATCACTCAGGCACTAGTCTTCAACTCACCCATTCCCTCAAGCACTACCCATGCACTCATGCAATGACCCAGGCATTAGTCTTGCACTCATACTTTCACTCAGGTACTTCCCATGTACTCATACAAACACACAGGCACTACCCCTGCACTCATTCAATCATATAGGCACTACCTATGCACTCATGCAATCAGTCAAGTACTACTCTTGCACTCAACCATTCACTCAGGCAGTACCTATGCACTCATCCACTCACTCAGGCACTACCCATGCACTCATGCAATCAAGGAGGCACTACCTATACAAACATCCAAGCAATCAGGCATTAACTACGTACTCGTGCAATCTCCCAGGCACTACTCTTGTACTCAACCATTCACTCAGGCACCACCCATGCACTCATCCATTCCCTCAGGCACTACCCATGCACTCATAGAATGACCCAGGGATTAGTCTTGCAGTCATCCTTGTACTCAGGCACTAGCCATGCACTGATCTAATCAGCCAGACATTACTCTTGCACTCATGAATTCACTCAGGCACTACCAATGCACTTATCCAATCACCCAGGCAGTACTCCTGCACTTATGTAATCACCCAGGCATTGCCCATGCACTCATGCAATCACTCAGGTACTAGTCTTGCACACATACTTTCACTCAGGTACTTCCCATGCACTCATACAAACACACAGGCACTACCCCTGCACTCATTCAATCATATAGGCACTACCTATGCACTCATGCAATCAGTCAAGTACTACTCCTGCACTCAACCATTCACTCAGGCAGTACCTATCCACTCATCCACTCACTCAGGCACTACCCATGCACTCATGCAATCAAGGAGGCACTACCTATACAAACATCCATTCAATCAGGCATTAACCACGCAATCGTGCAATCACTCAGGCACTAACAATGCACTCATCCATTCACTCAGGCACTTTATATGCACTCATCCAATCATACAGGCACTACAGTTGGACTAATCCATTCACTCAGGCACTACCCATGTACTCATCTATTCCCTCAAGTACTACCCATGCTCTCATGCAATGACCCAGGCACTACCCCTGCACTCATGCAATCACCCAGGCACTACCCATGTACTCATACAATCACTCAGGCGCTACTCTTGCACTCAACTATTCACTCAGGCACTACCCATGCACTCTCCCTATCCAATGAACCCAATACCGCCAGACACAACTTTCAAGAAGGCATGGAAGCTGTCGCCAAATGGATGAAAAACAGCTGCCTACAACTAAACACCAACAAAACAGAAGTACTCATCATGGGCCCAAACCCCGACGCCTGGAACGACACCTGGTGGCCCCCCGCCCTCGGAAGCCCGCCCACCCCCACGGACCACGCACGCAACCTGGGAATCATCCTGGACTCCGAGCTCAAAATGGACCACCAGATCAACTCCGTCTCGTCCTCCTGCTTCCACACCCTCTGCCTCCTACGTAAGACCTTCAAATGGATCCCCCTCGAACACAGAAAGACTGTCACTCATGCCCTGGTCACCAGCAGACTCGACTACGGCAACGCACTCTACACCGGAATAAACAAATCCTCACCCGCAAGCTACAGAACATCCAGAACGCCGCCGCAAGACTGGTCCTCGACCTGCCAAGACACTGCCACATCTCCCAGCACCTGCGCACACTCCACTGGCTCACCCATCGAAGCTAGAGTCACCTTCAAGATGCTCACCCACGCTCCTAAGGCCCTCCACGACACCGGACCAGCATACCTGAACAGCCGACTCAAATTCCACGCACCCCAGAGGACCCTACGATCAGCCCAGCTCTCCTGCGCCATGGTCCCCCGCACCAGAAAGACCAGATCAGGAGGCCGCTCCTTCTCCTTCCTCGCGGCCAGAGCCTGGAACGCCCATCAGCTCCACCTCAGACAGACAACATTGCTCCCCATCTTTGCAAGAAACCTCAAAACCTGGCTTTTTGACAGACCCCCCCTTGATGGACTGGAACCTGCTAACCCCTCCCACCCCCCAGCGCCTTGAGACCCTTACGGGTGAGTAGTCGCGCTTAACAAACACCTTATCCAATGAATCAGGCATTACTCTTACAGTCATCCTTTTACTCAGGCACTACCCATGCACTGATGTAAGCACCCAGACATTACCCTTGCACTAATAAAGTCACTCAGGCAGTACTTATGCACTCATCCAATCACCCAGGCAGTACCCATGCATTCATGTAATCACTCAGGCACTAGTCTTCAACTCAACCATTCACTCAGACACTATCCATACACTCTTTCAATGATCCAGGCATTAGCCTTGCACGCATACTTTCACTCAGGTACTTCGCACACACTCATACAATCACACAGGCACCACCTCTATAATCATGCAATCACATAAGCACTACCTATGCACTCATGCAATCAAGGAGGCACTACCTATTCACACATCCAATCAATCATGCATTACCTACACAATCATGCAATCACTCACTCATTACTCTTGCACTCAACCATTTACTCAGACAGTACCCATGCACTCATCCATTCACTCAGGCACTACCCATGCACTCATACAATCAAGGAGGCACTACCTATACACACATCCAATCAATCATACATTACCTACTCAGTCATGCAATCACCCAGACACTACTCTTGCACTCAACCATTCACTCAAGCACTATCCATGCACTCATCTATTTACTCAGGCATTATGTATACACTCATCCAATGACCCAGGCACTACAGTTGGACTAATTAATTCACTCAGGCACTACTAATGCACTTATCTATTCCCTCAAGCACTACCCATGCACTCATGCAATGACCCAGGCATTAGCCTTGCTCTCATACTTTCACTCAGGTACTTCCCATGCACTCATACAATCACCCAGGCACTACCCCTGCACTCATGCAATCACCCAGGCACTACCCATGTACTCATGCAATCACTCAGGCACTACTCTTGCACTCAACTATTCACTCAGGCACTACCCATGCCCTCATCCATTCTCTCAGGCACTACCCATGCACTCATCCAATGACCCAGCCATTACTCTTACTGTCATCCTTTTCGTCAGGCACTACCCATGCACTGATCTAAGCACCCAGACATTACCCTTGCACTCATCCAATCACCCAGACAGTACCTCTGCCCTTATGCATTCACCCAGGCACTACCCATGCATTCATGCATTCACTCAGGCACTACTCTTGCACTCAACCATTCACTCAGACACTACTCATGCACTCTTTCAATGACCCAGGTATTAGCCTTGCACCCATACTTTCACTCAGGTACTTCCCATGCACTCATACAATCAAACAGGCACTACCCCTGCACTCATGCAATCACATAGGCACTACCTGTGATCTCTTGCAATCACCCAGGCACTACTCTTGCACTCAACCATTCACTCAGGCACTGCCCATGCACTCATCCACTCCCTCAGGTACTACCCATACACTCATACAATGACCCAGGGATTACTCTTGCAGTCATCATTGTACTCAGGCACTACCTATGCACTGGTCTAAGCAACCAGACATTACTCTTGCACTCATGAATTCACTCAGGCATGACAAATGCACTTATCCAATCAGCCAGGCAGTACTCCTGCACTTATGCAATATCCCAGGCACTACCCATGCACTCATGCAATTAAGGAGGTACTACCTATACACACATCCAATTAATCAGGCATTAACTATGCAGTCATGCAATCACCCAGGCACTACTCTTGCACGCAACCATTCACTCAAGCACTATCCATGCATTCATCCATTCACTCAGGCACTACATGTGCACTCATCCAATCACGCAGGCACTACAGTTGGACTAATCCATTCACTCAAGTACTATCCGCACTCGTCTATTCCCTCAAGCACTACCCATGCACTCATACAATACCCAGGCATTAGCCTTGCACTCATACTTTCACTCAGGTATTTCACATACTCTCATGCAATCACCCAGGCACTATCCTTGTACTCATGCAATCACCAACATACTATCCATGTACTCATACAACCACTCAGGCACTACTCTTGCACTCAAACATTCTCTCGGGCACTACCCATGCACTCATCCAATGACCCAGGCATTACTCTTAGAATCATCCTTTTACTCAGGCACTACTATGCACTCATCTAAACACCCAGGCACTACCCCTGTACTCATACAATCACCTAGGCGCTACCCATGCACTCATGAAATCATTCACTCACTACTCTTGCACTCAACCATTCACTCAGACACTACCCATGCACTCATCCATTCACTCAGGCACTACCCATTTACTCATCCAATCATCCAGGCATTACATCTGCACTCATAGAAACCCTCAGGCAGTACTGTTGCACTCATTCTTTCACTCTGGCAGTACCCATGCATTCATGCAATCACCCAGACACTACACAGATACTCATACAATGACCAAGGCACTACGAATGCACTCATGTAATCATTCAAACACTACTCTTACACTCAACCATTTACACAGGTATTATGCATACAGTCATCTATTCACTCTGCCACTAATTATGCACATATCAAATCCCACTAGCAATATTCTTTTACTTATTCATTCACTTACGTATTATGCATGCGCTCATCCACTCACTGAGACACTACTTATACACAACTCTAACATTGATCATACACAGATTCATACAAGCAATCACTTTCACTACATATAATTTTTCTATTTTTAACCAGTTTAGGTGGTTCCATGAGAACCTTTTTTTTTGGAACAATTTTATATATTGTTTTCATTTTCTGAAATATTTTAATTTTTTGGGTGTTTTTCATTTTTTTTAATAAATGTTAAAGAGCCCAACTGTGCTGTTTCTTTTAAACAAAGAATCACAAGCAAAAAAACAAACAAAAAAATAACACTTATGTGCTCTCACAAGAGTCTTGATAGCATCAATGGAGAGCTCCCCAACACAAAGAGTGGTCATGCATTTTCTGCAGTGGATGCCAGCATCCGCCAACTCCGGAACAATGAGAGGTTGTGGAGTAGTCAAAACAACCCCTGCAGATGTTGCTGGTTGTGTTCCACAATCACTGGCTGCTTGTTCTCTTCTTTGGCGCTCCACCTCTCGTGCGAGGCAAACAGGGTGTATGGTTTCCAGGTGCTTCTTCACTGAAGAAGTACTGCATGAGTACTCCTTCTCTGATCCTCTGGAGACAACTTTTTGGCAGATTGTGCAGGTTACCTTCCGAGCGTTGACTTTCTTTTCACCTTCAGGCACAGTAAAGAAAGCTCACACAATGCTTTCCTTTCTCTTCTTCACTGGCTCCTCAACCTCTTCCAACTTCTCCTGCAGCTCTTCAGGAAACGCTGATGCCATTTTATATTTTCAAAAATGAAGATCACCCCAAAAAATAAAAAATTTACAGAGCCTACAAAACAGGTAGTCTAAAAGGCAGACACACCCAAAACGAAAGAACTGGAACAGGTGTTGGTTCCACCCACCAAGAGAATGAAAAGCACTTCAACCAATGATAAGCTTTCTTTCTATGTCACATGGAGTCGCGCACTGTACACGTATGCGTCGCACACCCGTAAAATGTATTAAATGCAATATAAAACTGTAAATTACTATTAGGAATTTGTGTTTCAAAGTATTTCAATGAAAAGTCTTTATGCAAAACAGATATTTAATTGAAACATTCATATTTCATACTTTTGAAAATTACGCCGGAGTCGCGTCCCCTATGCGAACCCGGCTATACGTGATGGCAGGATTCGCGAACCCTACGCATCCTGTGAGCGATTGTGCAGTGTACATAAAAATGTGCTTTAAACATTTTAAAAATATTGCACAAGAAAACTAATACTAATTTTTAGGATTGATTAATAAACCTCTTTGTTAAAATATTTATTATTTCAGTTAAGTATGTATTTTAGGATTACATTCATGTAACAGATTCGCGCACCCAACGCGTAGATCCGCGACTGGTACGCGATACCTTCGCATCCACAAAAATCTGTTAAAAACATTTTAAAACAAATTTATAACTTCTTTATTACTGTTTTTATATACTCAGTAATAAACCACTATGTCAAAAAAATATATTAATTCGTTCTAAATATGTATTTTAGAGTGATATTTGTATAACGGATCTGTGCACCCACCGTGTAGGTTCGCGTACAGTGTGTGACCCTTTTTTAATTTAAAAAAAATATGTATATAGAAATAAGATAGTTATCATAAGAAAAGAACAAAACAACTTTCATACTATTAAAAGCAATCATACAAAATTTAATTTAACAAAAATACTTTAAAAAAATATGCTGAACATTTTTTCAAAATTCTGTTATATAATATCACACTGTACAAAATTACAAACAAGAAAACAATGTTAATTCAAATAAATAACACTATAAATCTTTGATCAGCTATGTTATATATATTTTTAAAAAGTGATTTTAATTATTTCAAAACTTTATAAAAATACTTTTCAAAACAGACAAACAAGAAAAAATACTTACAAACATCTTTTCATAAATAAAATGGTTTAAAAAACCATAGAAATTCATTTAAAAAACCATAGGTTTCAGGGACGTGATAGTTAGGAATTAGCATTTAAAAACCTTAAAAATTCACTGAAAAAAACCCTGATTTCAGGGACATTATAGTTAGGAATAAGTACTTTAAAATCTTAAGAAATTCACTGAAAAAAATAGAGGTTTCAGGGACGTTATAGTTAGGGATTAGCATTTATAAAAACCTTAGAAATTCACTGAAAAAACCAGAGGTTTCAGGGACGTTATAGTTAAGAATTAGCATTTAAAAAACCTTAGAAATTCACTGAAAAAAAACAGAGGTTTCAGTTATGTTATAGTTAAGCTGACATTTTACTCATACAAAACTGGAGAAATTCAGCCATTATAGTTAGCTGAGCTAACTATATCTCACGCCGCCGCAATGCACTGCAGATGACGTCACATATTACATCACTCATGACATGGTCAGTGACATCACTGTGTATGAATGTGCTGAGTGTATGTCTGCCTGTGGATTGCACACTACATGAAAGATTTGGGGTCCAATTTTTGGTGACCCAGGGCTGACTGGAGGAGCACGAGGAGATAGAGGAATGCCCATGATAACCCT